>MU869416.1:22471-44610 GCA_036418205.1 Ostertagia ostertagi | reverse complement strand
CGAATTGCTCAAGCGGGCGCCAGCAACGTCTCCATTCGTTCCTGTCGCGTGCTAGAGTGGTCCAGTGGATCCTCCTCGCTCGAGGGACACGAAGTCCTTCATTCCTTTCGTTCAGAGCTTTCGTGAAGAAGTCTGACCATCGGGCCGGCGGTCGTCCAGGTGTTCGTTTGACGTCCAGTCGGTAACCGCTCTGGTCCAACGGTCATCGCAAAATCGCATGACGTGTCCGGCCCACCTTATCTTCGATTCCTTGGCGAAAACGGCAGCGTCCCTGATCTTCGATCGTTGGCGTAGTTCGGAACTCCGGATTCCCCTCTGCACTTGCGTGTATAGGGTTACTCCTAGCATCGTCCTCTCGACAGCGCGTTGGATAACGCTGACCGCATGCTCGTCCTGCCTGCGCAGAGTCCAAGTCTCTGAGGCGTAGGTTAGGGCAGGAAGGACAGCGGAATCGAAGAGGTGGGCACGGAGCCGGATGTTCTTCGTCTTCTTCACTACTCCCTCGATGTTCTTAACGCTCCCCAAGCCGCTCGTTTCCTCCTGCTCAGCTCTGGAGCTAGATCGTTCATCATATTGATTTCCCGGTGAAACTCCAGTTCGGGGGGGCCACTCCATTGCTATCTTATCCGTAGTACTAGAGAGCAGTTCTTTGGGCTATCGAACACTACGGATAAGATAATAAGTGAACGACTCATTTCGAGCGTACTTTTGATAAGGACCGGTGGATGTCCTACATTCCACACTACCTGCCCACATCCCATCCACTTTTCTGCACAGGTGATCCACCCTGGAGCTCCTGCACCCTTAGCCCTTTGCGGAGGTGTCCTTTCTCCTGGTCCAGGACCGTTCCCTTGGGTCATGGCAGGCGGAAATGTGAAAACGTTTCAGGGTTTCTCACCCATTACACCAATATTTATCAGAAGTCTACTTTAAATGAGTCGATTACGTGTCGTGAGCCCTCTAATCCTTATCTTGAGTATTGGAGAAAAAATGGAGTGGCCCCCCCGAACTGGAGTTTCACCATTTCCCGACCTAGGTACACGTAGCTGGAGCATTCGGTGATGTTCGTTCCGTTGAGCGTGAATGGGGCATCAGGAACCAATCCGTTTCTCATAAACATCGTCTTCGTTAGGTTCAGCTGTAGACCGACCTTACCACAGGCGCAGTCGAAATCAGCCAGCATTCGCTCCGCTTGCTCGATGTTCGGCGTTATAAGAACGATGTCGTCAGCAAAACGAAGGTGGTGTAGTTGCCGGCCGTCGACCTTCACTCCCATGTCTTCCCATTCCAGTTGACGCATGACGTTCTCGAGAGCGGCGCTGAAGAGTTTGGGCGAGATGGTGTCGCCCTGTCGAACCCCTCTCTTGACGTCGATGATGACCTCCTTGTAGAATGGTGAGATTCTGGTCGTAAAGTTGCTGTAGAGCTCACGAAGAATCTTGATGTACTGAGTAGGGACGCCCTGGTTGCCCAAGGCTTCGATGACCGCTTCTGTCTCCACAGAGTCGAAGGCCTTCTTCAAGTCGATGAACGTGAGACAAAGCGGCATCTTGTACTCTCGTGAAACTTCAATGAGTCTTGTAACCGTGTGGATATGGTCGATCGTGCTGAACCCTCTTCGAAACCCTGCTTGCTCGCATGGCTGTCCTTCATCTAGTATTCTGCCGATCCTGTTAAGGATGACTCGAGTGAATAGCTTTAGATTACAGACAGCAGGCAGATTGGGCGATAGTTGCCAATGTCGTCCAGGTCTCCCTTCTTGTACAGCAACACGGTCCTGCTGGTTTTCCACGGAGTGGGTACCTTGCATTCCGACAGGTAGCGCGTGAAGAGTCGAGCCAGAGTTTTGATGATGACTGGCGGCGCATTCTTCAGATGTTCCGGTTTGACCCTGTCGAGACCGGGTGCTGTACGATTCTTCACCGACTTGATGGCGTGTCGGACTTCGGAAGAGAGAACTGAGGGGACGACGTATCCATCCTGTTGCAGTTGATAAGTGGGCAGATGGACATGGCTATCGAAGAGATCCGAGTAGAAGTCGTGGATGACTTTCTCCATTGCCCTTCGGGATGCAGTAACTGTTCCATCCGGACGTCGGAGGCAGGTCATCTTGGTCTGGTACCAGGGTCAAGCGTGCGTTGAGGAATCCTCGACATGTCACAGAGGGGGGGGTCGTATTGGCCCGCTGGGGAGAGATCGGGCCCGATTGATACAGTAGGATCATCGTCGGAGGACAAACATTAAGGATCGAATCGATACCAGGCCAGAGTATTTCCAATAACAATTGATTCCGTCCACAAAATCTTCGTGATTTAGGTGTCCGTCCGCTTAGCAATTCTTAGTGACTTTAGTGTTTCATCACCACACAAGTCAAAGGATCCGAAATTCGCACGTTTTCTAGGGATATTTTATCTTTCAAGTAGGTCCTCAAATCCAACGAGATGTGAAGCACACGGCGCATCCCAGAGTGGGCCCAGTTGGTTGCGCGCGCTTCAGCTACGGCTATCTTGATAACGAATCTTAATTCAGGAAGAATCAAGAGGGTTCTGAAAGAGTTCATGTTAAATTACAGAGAGGAGTACACTATTCAACAAGAAACGCAGCCTTCAGCGTCAAATTCACAAGCATGTAACCTTTAAAGTTGAGACCCGCTAAACAATTTTACACTTTTTGCAGAGAGAAAAGCACGAGGATTTTGAATCTGCTCCTACTTCAGTATGTAATCGCTCCTGCAAGGAGCTATAGTCGTTGGGATAGTGCTAATGTAGCGAAAAAGTACCTTTCGGCGGTACTCGGGCAAAAATCCTCAACGTGGCCATTTTTTTAATACTGGACGTTTTAGCAGTTCTAGTAAGCATTTGATAGAGCAAATCTTCTAGTTTATGATGACGTATTAACTTTTCAGATTGGATGAGTTTGAACGGAGTTATGGCTTTGGAAAGCGTAAAAACTCGCACTCATCACGAATTTTCCTCGTTAATTTTGCAAAAATCCTCAACGTGGCCATTTTTTGAGTACTGGACGTATGAAGCTGCTTTAGCGACCGTTTGATAGAGAAAATCTTCTAGTTTTGTATGACGTATCAACTTTTTGAATTTGACGGAAATGAAGCAAGTTATTGCTTCGGAAAGTGTAAAAACTCGTGCTCGTCTCGAATTTTCCTCGTTATTTGATCTAAATTTGTTATTTCTTATAACTTCCTGTAATTTCAGTACTGATTAGAAAGAAGCTCTTCACAAAACTCCCAAATCTGCTTTCAGATTGAAAATTCGTTAACTTTGAAGAAAGTTATAATCATTTGAATATTTGTTCAAATTTCAATAGTAAATAAGCTGCTCCACGGTCAACGCCAAAGTCCAGTCAACACACAGCTGGCGAAGGCGGTTACAAGGCTTCCTTTCAAGCGAAAGGGGACGTGTAAATTGAGAACCACAATCTGTGTAGTACTAGAATTTGGTAAGTCTTGTGGAGGAAATAAATAAAGAAGAGATGTTGTCATAGTATGCCATTTTTAGTGACTAGTTTGTCGTTTTTTGCTCCGTTTCTCGTTTGCTCGTTTGGTAGGACTCATCAATAATGATCATTCTTTGACTTTTTCACTTTTGTACTTCTTAAACGAATTTTTTTGTGGACGGTGGGGTAGCAGGGCTTTTTTATGAGCAGTTTTGGTGGAGAATTAAACAACTTTTTCATAGTTCGGCTTTTGAAGAGGGTTGTTTCATGGACTTCGGCCTTCGGCAGAGGGAGGGAGGGGGGGGGGTCGTATTTCCGAATTTTCCTCGACGCCTCGCTTGACCCTGCTTGTAGCTGGCAAAGCATCGGCGGGCATTGCGGATGCTCCTCAAATTTTATAGGTCCTAAAAAAATGGGAGATAGGTGTGAGATGCGGAAGGTTTGCGTTTTCTAACAGTTCTAATTTTCTTCTACGTTTTCTAGTTGAGGAGATATTTGCGTCGAGGATCTATCGAGGACGGATCTCGGCCACCCAAAAGCCGCTCCCTTCTTCACCATTGCAAGTTAATTCGTTGGCAACTCTCGAAATGTGTCTAGAATAAATTCTCCCAACGTAAGCGACAAGAAAAGGGGCAATCGTCATCGTCCGATCTCGTCTCAGTATAGGCCATGCATCCGAGCTCCACTCAGCTGTAGAATGTATTAACACATTCACGCCGATGGCCGCCCATATGGGCTGCCAAGCTGATAATCGCTTGCCAGGCGCTAGGAATGGACAGATAGGTGGGCAAACCTCGTAATCGAGTGTAAAATGCTTTTAAATTCCTTCACGGGGAAAGTGAATAAATGCTCTCTTTTCGTAACCACTATTCGTCGTTCTGATCGAAATCCTACTGTTATATGTTTAGATAATCTTTACGCATTGGACATTGCAGAAATTATTTTGTGACATTCATGTTTTTGTTCATTTAAAACAAAATCTGCGGTTATGTGGTGAGGCGGCGCCCACAAAATCGCGTCCGTCCCACGCGACCGAAAAGTGGAAAAGGGGCGTCGTCGTGAATGTGTTAAAAGGAGTTATACATATGATGATGACCTGTTGACACAAGCTGTATGTAGTAAACACATTTCATAACCTTAGGAACAGCTTCATTTGCCCAGGGTCTTTCCAAAACTATTGTCGTTTTTGCGACAGCGTCCCTAACAACAGTGTCATTCTCAACGAGGTATTGAGGGAGGTAGATAGAGGAATGCCTTTGCAGCGCGTGTGCACATGTGACCCTGTTCCTTGCGGAGATGCACTTTCATTCTTTGTGGTACTTTCAAATACTTCCTTCTCGAAGGTAGAGAGACGGAGCGAAACCTGCAAAGAATATTTTATATCATGTTTTCTCACATATCCTTGTTTTCTGCTGCGCTACACCCTCTCCCTCCTATCTGCACCACGATGCCACTGACGTTACTGACCCCCACGAGTACGACCCCCCATGACCCACCCTGACAAATACGACCCCCCCCCTGTCGAGGATTTCCTCGACCGATATTCATCCTGCTTCCGACCTCACATTGCAGAGACTCTCGCCACGTTGTCAGAAAAATGAGTTAAGCACGATACAACACCCATTGTATAGCTCTGAAATTCCTTCATCATACTGCAGCGCCCTAAAGCAGCAGCTTCATCAAAAAAGCGTCAAGGATCACAATTACCAAAAATACGCTCTGATTTTTAAGCCGCTCATTTACTCACTTTGGGAAAAAGCATCCATTCGCTCCCTAGCAATGGAATCATAGCAGTGATCAGATAGTGATTATATTCTCGATCAGCTATAATAACTTCCAGGAAGATAAAGTGGGAGAGAAAGTTTTGGAATCCGGCCAGAAGTTATGGGACAACAGTAGCCAACTATGGTCAAATATTTCAGTTGCTTGCGTTACAAAAGTTTCATTCTGACACTGATGAGCATCAGCCACTTACCAGCCTCACGAAATCGTCCAAAAACTTCATATTGGCTGTTTTCCATGAGTATTTGTCGGTTCGCCGCCAAGACATGGGCTTTCGCTGCCACATGAAATATACGAAATGATCGTAGAGTTCAAATGTGCAACGGATCTATGAGCGTGGATGAGGCGACATGTGCGGTAACGAGGAAGAACGAAACCGGGAGAAAAAACTTTAAGCAAAGGCAGCGACAGTAGTGTGGCTTTCTATGACGGTGGTTTTTTACGGAGGCTGTACATGCTGGGAAAGCGCGCTGAGTCAATGTCAACGGTCCGATGACAGAACATAAACTGAATGGGAGAATTCCCCTTCATAATGTGAAAACGAAATGACGAATGTTTCCCAACAAAAGCCTCTCCAAATAAGTTAAGAAAGAATGTGCAAAAAATAGCCATCGAAGCCATTATAAGGAGAAAATGGGAAAGCACAGTAAAAGTTGAGAAAGCTAGGACATTATACAGGGTGGCGAAAAGGACATGCGCTCAGGAATCTATCCTGACTTTATTTCTTGTTCATAGACAGAGAAGACAACACTGTTGTGACTCTGCTTCCAGAGCACCAGAGCTTTCTTGAAGACCTCTTCATGATATCGCATTGATTTCCATGATTTTATCGATAAAAATCAATGAAGGGTCGCCCAAAGCACTGATACTGCTCCAAATCATCAAACTTCCAGCGAATGGGATTCTTGCAGATTTCCCAATTAAAATGTTCCCAAGGGTTGAGCAAAAAAGTTGGTGGTAATTTAGGAGTTTTTAGCTGCTTCAATGGGAGAATTTTTTTCGTCAAACCAGACGACTCTCCAGCTTCGCCGCACCATCGTCTCGATGTCGAAACTAATTCAGATCTATATCAAAACTGACAGCGGCCACTTCGATACTTTTTTATAATTATTGAATGATAGATAAAATCAATTTCGTTCAGGTTTTTATGGATCAAAAATGAAGTTTGAACGTTTTTCATGGTGCACGTAATTTCTCGCCGCCCTGTAGAAGACTGTCTAAGGCAGAATCGAGAATTTTACTGTGGAGGGCTGAGCACTACATTGTGTTGGTTGGAAATGGCAGAATTGCGCAGAATTAATTGGACATCTATGCAAAAGAACACACATTCGAAGTGCAGCTCCACTTTGAATGTTCACCGAATTTCTAGCGTCAGGCTCGTCAGAGAATCTAAAGCAATTCTGAAAACGCTCTACGCCAGTTCAGAGCATCCAAGGCCTGGATCCTGAGTAAAAAAGTTGTCGAAACCCAGACAATCACTTTGCACTCCTTCAACCACTTTGGATGTTACAAAGGTCCTCCTAAGAACGTAGAAAACACCCTGAAATCCACGAGAGTCTTGGATGACGAGACTCGAATTGGGTAGGAAATGTGAAAGATATTAGACGTTGACTTGTTTTTGATTGTGGCTGCATTTGTTAGCCGCAGTTCGCTATGCGAACATGAATGCTGTGTCATGGGCAAATCTTCGCCCCCCCCCATGTAAGGAGAATCCGTACCTCCTGCTTTCCAGGCATTTATGATAGTGATTTTGATTACATCACGCTTCACTCTAGTCCACTTTTCAGTACATTTACCCCAGCCCTTCAGCACTCACGCTTAACATAATACGGGTGAGCCGATCGGGAGGCAAGCGCAAGGGTGACAGCTTCCTCAGATATCATATTTTGGTGCCACCCACACGTAGTACTGCTCGGGAAAGCGAGAGGTGGCGGGTGTATGATATCCAAGTACAGGATGAGGATTTTGCACTAGCGACATTTAGGTGGAAAATTTGTTATTTGTTTATAGTATTTATTTATGACGTTAATCAGGGCAAATGTGAAAAAACAATCGACTACCGATGAACGCTCAACTTTTTTGCTATGTACATAGTATACAGGAATTGCGGATGCACTGAGGAACACGCGCTTTTGATCCCTTCAGATGAGTTGGCGTTGAATAAACCAAACAAGAAGAAAAGAAGTGATGTTTGGCCTTAATAGAACAGATCTCTTCAAATAGTTGGGCAGCGGTGCCACCTGGCACATCAACCTTCATCCAAGTCCACACCTAACGATAAGACAGCACAAAATTCAGTCGCTTGATAAGTACTGTCTTTTTTCAAACGAGACTTTTCTCATGAGATCCCAAGTTTCCACATAATGAATCAATTGTATTATAGGCTTGCATAGTGGCAGTTCTGCATACGAAAAGTAACCAACCCGTCTAGTTCTTCAATAAGCGACGATAAAACTTCTAGATTCGACATGATAGCGGTGAACCATCGACTCCTAGGTAGATAAACAAATTTAAAAAAAGAAATGGTATGTTGGACAGTTCACTAATGGAACGTCAAGCAAAGGTTGCGATAAAATATGTGCATATCATCATCATTGATTGATCTTTTTCTCAAGAATATAGAGTTTGAGACAGTTGCCAGTTTGGCAATTTTTCGTCCAGCTGACCTCCCAACTTACAATCCTGTAATTCAGTCAGTTAACAGTGTTTATACGTAGAACCGGTAATAAAAGACGATTCCCTTTCGATCGGCATACAACGTGAACCAATGAGAGAATGGTTCCAAAAAACGACACTTCTAATGGGACAAACTAACACAATTTATTTAGAGAGTGGGTGCGTGTGAGCTTCATGATACTACGGTACGAACAGATGGATGTTGCTGTTGACGCAGAATCGGATGTTCTCTTATTCGATTACAGGAATGCATTAGGTACAACTTATTTTCCTCGCAGACATAGTTGAGGAGTTGAATATGACAGCAAGTAGCAGATTATCAGGTTCAGGTAGCAGATTATCAGAAGTGGCGATTCCGTTTCCATTTTTTCTGGGACAGTATCAAGTGTGCAATCAAGAGCTTTCGGCCAGGCCATGTCAGACCGTCGGGAAAGAATGTTATTAAAAACATGTTTGAAATATTAATAAGCAATATTTGATCCTCAAAAATCATAAAACTTTTTTTCAAAAATCTCCTGTTGGGCACTCCTATCCAGGGTCAGTCCTATCGTTGTTACTTTTTCAAAATTTTTACGACCCCCCTCCCCAAGGTGGACTTGATACGACCCCCTTTTCGACCTTCCCCCTCCTATAAACTCAACCAGGTACGACCCCCCGTTGTTACTAGTAACAGCGTAGGATTGACCCTGGTGGGAAGGCTAAACCTTCAAGGAATCCTTCACGGAAAAATCATGATTCTATTTCAGCCATAAATCACTGGCTTGAGACCCATCATCCACGATAAGAATGAAAAGAAAAAAATTGCATTTTTTGGTAAAAAATTCGAAAACCGAAAGGGCTGCTACGCGTTCAAAGTACCGCCGGACATCTGTCACAAATGCTGGCGACGGGGATGCTTCCACTTGGTTCTTGGAGTGCCTTCACTAGAAACTCTTTCTGGCCTTTTGACTTATTGCATTCACATCTCACACTTCTACTCCATCCTATTCTATCGATCGATTTGTCTCTACTCTCCAAAATCGCACGCTTTAACCCGATTCTTTCATTGCGTCGCCTGATACGTAGGCGCCCAGTGCGGACTTATTCCATGCTCCGCCCGAATTACCTTCGATTGTCCATAGAATGGATTTTCGTGAGTTTGTTTCTCTTCGGAAACCGAACCTTCATGCGTAAAACTTTTGTGTATTGCATCTAGTGATCACAACTGATACATTCATGTTGAGAAAGAATGCAAGAATTTTCCGCGAAGGTCAACGTCGCAATACGTAGGTGAGAGGCATAACTTTCGAGTGCTTTTCCAACTATTAACCACAAACGAGTGCATGGCGCACCTCAGAGCAGAAGAGTCTACTGCAGAAGTGTCCATATTTGACTGTTCACGTACACAAATATGCTCTCAAGGAGAACCAATGTCTTCAAACTGGACCTAAGTTAGTAAAAGAGTGACCACTTGGGTAGATTGACTGCTAAAGGCTTACAAGAAAAGTTTGGAAAAAATATTTGCCTGTCGGCGAATTCTGAAAAGGTTCAGTATCTGTTATGAAGCACAAAGATTGTGCGATGTTCCTCATAAAATTGAGTTTGTAGAGAGCTGTGAGTGTTTGAGTGTTGAAAACTCGTGTTACCAGGAGAGAACCTCAGAAAATTCACAAAAAAACGGGACAATTTTTTGAACGAGTCAATCTAGAAACGAAATAATCCGGAAGCATTCTCTGAAGCGCTCTAACCGTCTTTCAGGGAGACAAAAATCGCAAAAAGTCATTCTGAAGAAAGTTATAACAGTTCGAAGCCAAAAAACCAGCGCTCTGCAAAAAATCGGTCCGCGATTTCCCCAAAACGGTCCAACGGGGCGATTTTTTGACTCCATCAACTTTGAAAGAGTTCAAGTATTCGTTAGAAAGCTCTAACCTTCTAGTTTACCCAGGGGGACAAGAATTGCAAAAGGTTGAATTCTGAAGAAAGTTATAGTCATTGAAAGCCAAAAAACCTGGTTGTGCGCAAAAAAAAAAACGGTCCAACGGGCGATTTTGAGAAATGGGACTTTGCGGAACTTCGAGTACTTTTCAGAGAGAAAACAATCTTGTTTCACAATTTTTCTACCAGCTCTCACACTTTCTTATTTGAAGAAAATTACAACCTTTCAAATGAAGAAGTGCGCATTTCTGTGAATTCTTAATTCTCTACCCCATAACTAAAAGAGTTCTGGAGATACTGCACAAACGTGGTGTTTTCTGAAACCAGCGGTTTCGTAGATTACAAATCTACTTAGCGTTTTAAAAATGTTGAAGTTGAGCTCATTACAGAACAGGTTACATTCAGATAAAAAATTAATAGTACGCAGGGTCAACCGTCACGTTCGAACATTTTCGGGATTTTTGCGACCCCCTAGCTCTCGAGGGGGTCCAGTTGCGACCCCCTGTTTTTGTTAATAAGAGTGCTAGACATGAATCCGTTGCGCCAGAAAGCGTCTAAGCGTCTGCATTGCGGCGTCAGCCTTGGAGCGCGGCAGGTATCACCCGGGCGCTGGAAGAACGGGACGCGGCGAAGAAAAAATTTTAGAGGGGAATAACTTTCTTGGGACGTATTTTTTGACTTGTTGAGGTAGATTTTGATTGTGCCTGAGGTGCGCTTCCAGAAAACTACAAGGATTGCCTAACTCTCCGGAAAGTACTTCTGTTAGAAGTGGAAAACCCAAAATTCTAAGAAGGCGCACCTTCAACTTTGAAGGCCCATAAAATCTTTCGTATGCGACATTTTGGAAATCTGTAAAAAGTTTCAGAAACTTCAAATATTTCTCTAACAAAACAGTATAAAAAGTTTAGTGATTGTCCCCTTTTTCAAAAAATTGTCCCGTTCGAACATTTTTCGTGCAAAAGCGAGTTTTTGGGCTTTCAGCGACCATAACTCACTTCATTTTCATTTCTGTGATGCACTTTTTTCATGGGGTGAAAGTACAGGATTTGCTCTTTCTAACAAGCCCCAAACCGTTTTTCAAAGTTCATTTTTCGAGAAAATCACACGTTCGAACATTTTGGGGGGTTTTGCCGAACACTTTTTTTGAAATCGCGAGTTTTTGGGCTTTAAGCGGGCATAACTCACTTCATTTTCATTTCTGTGATGCACTTTTTTCATGGGTGAAAGTACAGGATTTGCTCTTTCTAACAAGCACCAAACCGTTTTTCAAAATCCATTTTCCGAGAAAATCACACGTTCGAACATTTTGTTCCCATAGGTTTTTGAGCAGCACATGCGAGTTTTTGAGCTTTCAGCAATAATAACTTCCTTCAAAGAACTTGTTGGGGAGGGGCGAAGACATTTTTGAAGACTACGAGATTTCTGCTTTCTTATGTGTTTTACCGTTGTCTGGAAGAATCGTCCTCAGAAAATTAGGTCCCGAAGAACTTTAATTTCAGCCCCGAGAAGTCAAACCTTTCATAGGGATGCATTCAACTGTTCTTTATTCCTCAAGGAAAACACCGTAATTTGCCTAAAACTGTCTCTCTGTGCATAATTAATCGAATCTAATGCGGTCTGCACAAACAGTTTCTTGCAACGCTCGACGTAGTAGTACGAATTACTACGCAATACATACAAATAGCAAGGGTACAGTCATCATCCGTTTTTTTTCTGAGGTGGAGGGGTGGAGCGTATCGAGACTCGCTGGCAACAGGGGGGTCGTAAAATTTCCGAAATTGGTCCAACGTGACGGTTGACCCTTATAGGGAATATAGCCCACTAGGAACGGTCTTTGAAGTCGCTCTAGCTACGAAGATTAAGCCTTGCATGAGAAGGAGCCGAAGACAACAATCACGCCTAGATGGAGTGAAGAATCTGGCGAACTTCAACATGATGCGGATCCCTGTGTCGATCACTAGCTTCGAGTCTGCCACTGTTCAGTCTCCGGCGAGATTTTTATTATTTTGGGAGGATCACGAGGAGACCCATTGTATTCCGCCGGCTGGAGTACGAGTATGGGCAGTGAGTGACTTCATCGTCATTACACTACAACTATTTCTCAGCTCTGGGAAAAATCTGAGAATAATAGCTACTGATCATTTCAATAATGAATGTGATACATACAATTGGCGTTGGCGGCGATTTTGAGCAAATTTCGAAGCTGTGACTAACAATAAGATGAAAAATCTTTGTCATCACGGAGAATTGGACTTTGAAACATTATTACCATTGACCTTCCGGAGGCCGCTCATCGAATACAAACCTCGGTTTTGTAGTCCGCGCACGGGTTCATATAAGATGCAGACAAGCAATTTGAAAAGGACTTTTCACCCTGAACGACTCCGCTTAGAGCACAAAACCAACATATTGCATCGCCTAAACAGTCGGACATAGTAGAAAGTCCATTGCTTGTGAACACGACTATTTTTCTTGGAGACCAAAACTTGATACATAATATGCGCCGATAAAAGGTTCAATGTAGTGAGACGAATGAAGGCGGAGGACAATGAGAAGACAACTTGCTACAACACGGCCTGCAATCCAAGAAATAGATCCCCTCTCGTCCATTGATTAGCGCGTTGGGCGTTTTAGTTGGTGCTTACCTCATCAACGCTAACGCTCTCTGTGGTAAGCGGCCAAAGCCAACCGGCGAAGGGATGGGCGGGCAGCGGCGATAGCGACGCGGAGACGGCCAGGCAAAATCGCTACGGGTATAGCCTTTGGCATACATTTCGGCGCTGACACCAAGCGCCGAATGGCGCCAAAGTTTTTTGCCACTAATTTCTGCAAGCTTATGAACAGTGGTAATGACGATTCTGAACACAGCTATGGCGTCCACTCTGTGGCGCTGGCGCCAAACGGTGCGAAATGGCGCCATATGGTGCGGCGCCAAAAAAACGGCTTTCCGTGCTCAGGACCTCAGTTAAGCCGTTCCGTAAGTTTATAGCGAATTGGAGCAAGAAAGGCGGCAGCACCACACGGCGCCTGATGGCGCTGGCAGAACCCACGTGTTTATAGATACTACGAAGCCTGCTGATCAAGATATGACTACTAGAAAGTTGAAACTTGCGTTATGGGATTTGGTATGCTGCGCCCTAGATCGAGCCTCCACTCCACGAATGGGTCAAAGGAAACCTGAGCCTATGTGAACCCTTGCATCATAAGTGCAGGAGCAACACTTGAAAAACCACAAAGTCAGTGCAACTCTGCATGGAAATCGGACACATGGAGCGTTCCAGATGTGACTAAACATTCTGCGTCAAGCACTCATCAATAGCAACACTCAACAATACGGAGGTTTGGAATGTGACGCGCATTCAATCAAATATTGGGTTGGAGCATAATATCGTAGCCTTGCTTTTTCATTTCTTCACACAAACATTTGAAGCAAAAATAAAAACATAAAACTAATCAGTGATGTTCACTTCGTCATTATTTACAACTTTGATTGCATTTCGCAGGAGATCACCGGATATAGAATTTAAAAAAATATTGAGCTCGTTTTCGGAGTCCTTATTATTCTCAATTTGTACGAATGAATATGGTTTTGATTTGAGCGAAAAAAAGAGTCGTTCAGAGCAAGGTTCGATCAGAACAATGGATTTAACACGTTGACGACCGTGTGGTGTGATGTCATACCACACTTTCACATGAAGCAGACTAGTTTTCCTTAATTTATTTGGCGTTTTTCCTGTTCCACAACGGTCCATGTACATTATTGGATCCGAAAAACTATTTTTCATTACTGATAATGAAAACGCTGAAGGATTAATGCCTATTGATGAGAGAATACGAAAAATGTTGAAGCAGTACGCGCACAACGGCGGTCGTCAACGTGTTAAATGAACTTCCAATTTGGCGCTTTTTCTTTTTTATTCAAATCGAGGAATAGCAGCTGTCGAAACGCCGATTTTCGCCGTACTGATTTTCCAACTTCTAAGCTCTACCTGAGTACAGCTACAATTTGAAGAAAATGACAACTACGGTTTTGTAGAGCGGGAAGAGTACTTTCAAATAGTATGAGCGGTTTTTCGGGTGATACTTGTACTGATTGAATTTATACGCTCGAAAAAAAAACGCTACGATATTATGCTCCAACCCAAGTACAAAGAAGCTTGGTCATGTTGAGGCTAAATTTGATTCGGTTTGAGCAACGACTTGCCTTCTTTTTCCCGAGTCACTGTTTAGGAAAAGTGTGGTCCTAAGTACCTGACCTTGAGGGAATGAGAGCCGTAGATGGGTCAGGCATACGTGATCTGGAACTTGACCCCTCCCCCTCTCCCGAACACGAGTGCCGCAAGCGACGACAGTTGCACTTCCCCACCTGTGAGAAATTATCCATCAGGAAAACGTCCAGAAGGCTTCTTCGAATGATTCTTGACGACACTCCTATCTAAGCCCCCAAGTAAATGCAGTAATCACAAGTGGCGTATTTACACTGGAATACGTCAGCATGAAAAAAAGGGACCGCCTGGAAGCGTTCGCGGCGTTCCGTCGAGGTAAACGATGGTCGGAAAGAAACTCCATAGGACTGTTCACATGTTCGAAGTACTGAGAGTATGAGCCGTCTTTCTTTCACTCTACTCTACACGCTCTACGCAGCACACAGTCGAAGAGATGAGAGTCGAGACAAGAGAGCAGACTCGATCACAAGAGAGCACACGTGACGCACATATGAATACAACAATTCGCTCTGGTGAGGAATTTCGAAACAATATTTTAAAAGTCTCATACCTCACCTCTATTGGATACTCACACAAACAAGGGATATGACTAAAGGATTCGGCGTTCTTCAACCCCTTGTTGAGGTGTTCCGCCCATTCTCTCTACTCGAAATCGCGGAGAGCTTTGAATGTGATCTGGTTGACCCCTTGAGGAGACCAGCCTAACTTAAATAAGTGTTTTATGCTCTCAACGCGAAAAAGCTTAAAAGTAATGGATCCCGGACTGATGAAAGGTTGGTTAGCCTGAGCGGTGAACGAACCAGGATTTGATTCACAAACCTACGCGAGTGAGGGGCACCATATGTCGCTACACCGCTGCTGCGCCCACACATACATTAGAAGAACTGTGATCAAAATAGTGCTAATCTTCTTATGTTATAGTAAACCAATATATTTATTTTCATATTCAATATGCATTCGCCGGCAAGAATGCCCACTCGCTACGGGTGGGGTCTTGCCGAGACTCCGAAACACGGGTATACCGGCCACCCTCGTGGAATCGGCAAGCTAGGTAAGTGCCCAGATACCTACCGGTAGACGAGCACAGTCCACACAACCTGCATATAATCCAAAAGGCTGCTGATATCCCTGCCGTACTATTCAAGGGAAGGGCAAGCAATGAGGAACGAGCCACGACAAGGGGAAAACTGCACTCCTGAAATATAGCTGTCATGCAACGAGAACCACTTGGCATAAGGACCCAAAAATCAAAGTTAATGAAAGACAAACTAGCCGCGAGATCAGTCCAAATTATCACTCTTGACAATATCTCAGCCCCGCTAACATAAAAGGAAAAATCGCAGTCAGCTCAGAAAGAAGTCGCCACTCAATCATCCTGTGGGTTACGGCCAACGCTCGTCGATCCGCCTTTCACAACCATTAATGGAGACACACTAGTCCTCAAGAAACGCAACCGGCTGTAAGGGCAGCTGCAACTCAACGAGATTGTAAGATTCGTGCGCTAAAATACTGACAGCATTAGAGAAGCTAACAAGAATCTTCCAAACTCAACAACTGCAACAGGTCCACTTTTTCCAATTTCACTCTGAAACTTCGACCATCTTTTGCCGTTAGTACTTCAGTTGGCAAATGTTGCAGCCATCTTGCCCCACGGTATAGAACAAAATTATGCAATTGAGACCGATACTTCTTTTTGATGGTAGCATAATGCAGGTTAAAACCACCTGTCCTTTCACTTCCAGGCCTAAAAACCCAATACTTACTAGCAGGTAGCCTAATTTCCATCCGTAAAAGTCGAAAACAGAACACGAGATCAGCAATAGCTCGTCGATGTTTCAATGTCTTCAAACCCAACTGTCTCAGACGTTCTCTGTAACTGGGTAACATATTCCAAGACATCCGTTGATATGCTCGGTGGAATAGCAATCTTGTGAAGGTTTGCTGCACCTTTTCTAGTCTTAGAACATGCTTCTTATGGATTGGATTCCAAACCTGGGAGCAGTATTCTAGATGTGGCAGCACGTATGTTTTGTACAGTCGTAATAGAATACTAACATCTGTAATCTGCGTGCAGCGGAAAAGAGCGAAAAGAGCTGCATAAGCCTTGTTCACAACTTGGTCGATGTGTTCAGAGAATGTTCGTCTGGAATCAATAAGAATGCCAAGGTCCTTAGCTGTTTCGCACCTCTTTAAGATGACATTGTTAATTTCATAATCGCCGGGAGGGTTCACAAAGATGAAGGACAATGGTCTTTGCCGGGTTAATATCAAGATCCCGCTCCAAAGCCCAACAACTTAAAGGCAAAAGTCGGGCTCAATAAGGGGGTATTATGGCGATTGAAACTGAGTATAGAGATGCGAAGTGGAACGACAGTGGAGAAAAAACTGAGAAAAACCGTCGACAAGGCCGTTAACAAAACCCTCTTTCCCACTAGCAGTGAAGGAGGCTGGCTTGGGAAAGAGGCACGTACAAACAAGTTTTCTGGAGATGTCAGTCGTTCTATCGGTTGATACGGCAATCAACCTAGCTGATTTCACACGTTATGCCAGCCACGCACCACTTCCGGAGGTGGGCGGTCCCGGATTGAAACCGACGGCCCCGGGGCTTAACGACGTTTTTCAAGGTGGGAAGTTGCTGCAATGTGTGCAGCTACCCACATACAACCTCCAGGCACGGGAATTACTTCTCTAGCGTGCCTGAGCCCGACCTTTGCCTTTAAGTTATCGAGAGAACGTCTGAGTGCAGATTGAACTAACAGTTGGCTGCATTGTATATCCCATATATTTTTATATCGTCTGCATAAAGCTGAACTCTGATGTCCTGCGATGTCTTGAGAATAGGGGTAAGTCCCTAGTGTAGATAAGAAAAAGTAAGGGAGAGAGCACTCCACCCTGAGGCACCCCGCTTGTGCAGCTACGCCGGCTAGAGAACTCTCTCCCCACTTTCACTGTCATATGCCTATCAGATAAATAGGATTCAAACCACTTCAACAGAATTTGACCAATTCCGAGGGACTCCAGCTTTTGAATAAGTTTTGCGTGGTTAACCTTATCGAAAGCTTAAGACGGTGCCAGGTCATTCTCGTGCGTATTTCAACCAGCTCGCCCTAACCAGAGTCAACCCTGCGTTGCGCAGTTCGCAACGGCACGTTGAGAGATCCTCAACGCACGCTGTATGGGCGGAGACACAGACGGCTCGAGCATGCGAGTGTGAATGTTCGCGCGAGAGAACGTGTCTAACTGCGCAACGTGGCCGTTGAGAACTGCGCAACGCAGGGTTGACTCTGGCCCAAACCCTTACTTGAAAGAAGTGCGGTGGTCGCGCCTATAAGATCTATCGCTTATCTGCCTTACCACTGCCCATGAGTAGCCTACTCGCCAATATCGCCAAATTGGCGACACCGTCTCATCAGTTGGTTTAGGAGTGGAGGTGACACATCGATACTACAGGACCTTTGTGAAGATGCAAGATGCAGCCGCAGGGCCCGCTGGTTTTTCATCGGTCGCTATGTTGTTCTATCCAGGGTACCTTCTGCTGTGGCCCTGACTTCAGTGAAGTACCTCTTGATTACGTTTCTCCAACTCGCCGCCTTGCGCTTGAAAGCCCATTGCCGTTCTTATCGGATGATCCTGTGGCCTCCTTAGCACATGCCCATACCATCGTAGTCTGTTCCCTCACCTTCAGCTGGACAGGGGCAGTCTGCATGACACCTCGTTCCAGATCGTTTCCAGTCGCGTCCAGCCGCACGCCCATCTCAACATCCTCATCTCAGCGAAGCTGCTGCACCCCAACAGTGACGTGTACCTCCGTTGTCAGGCCGTGTGGGGTGCGTATAGCTGCTTTGGCTCCTTCGTACATGTCCTTCACCAGCGAGATCAGGTGTTCTGGCACGTTTCGTTCCCTGAGCGCTCTCCATAGCACTGCTCGCGGTAGCCGGTCGAACGCCTTCTCCAGGTCGAGGAAGGCTAGGTAGCAGGGTCGGCGCTTTCTCTCGATACTTCTCCATCACTTGCCTTGCGATGAAGATGGCATCCGTTGTAGATCTTTCGGGCATGAACCCGAACTGTTCCTGGGAGATCGGGACCAGCTCCCGCAGCTTCGAGTCGACCAGCCGCTCGTACAACTTCATGGTATGCGCAGTCAACTTGATCCCGCGGTAGTTGGAGCAGTCCATCGCGTCACCCTTCTGCTTGAAGATGGGGACGATAGTGCTTGTTCTCCAGGCATCCGGCATCCTTCCTTCCGCAGTTACCGTGTTCAGGAATCGGTGAGCCATTGATCCCGTACTCTCCGAGCGCCTTCCATGCCTCGATTGGCACCCCATCTGGACCCTTTCCCAACCTTCATCTTTCTTACTTCGCGACACCTCATCCTCTGTCCACAGTGAGATGGGCCAGCCGTTGCCTCTGCTTGCGAGTTGTCTTTGTGGGGGAACTCCTCGTTCAGAAGTGCACTGTAGTACTCTTCCCACCTCCTCTTGACTTCAGCTGGCTTCCTCAGGATGGCACCGTTCGCTGCTCTTCACACTCTTCACCACCCTGATGTCTTGGGTAGCCGATGCCGGGCTTAGCCAGTCTGAAGACGAACTTTCTCTGCGTTTCGGCTCTCCAACTTCTCGTACAAGGCGTCCATCTCTGTGTTAGCCTTAGCGACGGCAGCCTTGGCAATACTCTTGCAATACTTGTAGGCGAAGTTCTCAGGGCTCTGTGTCTTCTGCGAACTGTTCAGCTCACGCACGAAAAAGTGAGCAATGACGCACATTTTTCGGAGGTCAAATGTTTTTTCCAGGTTCTTATAGTTTTCTTCAGAACAACAAACGACAAAAAACTACCTCGTTTCGATTTCCCTTATCACCATCATCTTTGACAGTTGCTCAGGCAAAGTCGTAAGGCAGTGACTTGTTTCAGACCCCTTTAATCTATTTGTTTTTAGGGTAGTAGAGGCACGTAGAGAACAAATAAAATTTAGAAGTAAGCAACGAAGTTGCGGAAAAAATGGATCACTAGGTGGTGAAACATATAAGAGGTCATACTGTCCCACTCAGCCTGCGACGTGTGTCCGATGATGGACCACTATGTCATAGGCTGAGTGAGGCAGTGTGATCCCACATCATTGTGATAGAATCTGTGTTCGCTTCCAGCAGTTTTGAGTCACGTCCCCTGCTAGCCCATAATAGCAGTGCTTTGACGAACTGTTCGACAATTCTCACTTTGTTGAATCATCAGCAATAACAATTACTGGCTCGGAATTCTAGAGAACGGACGCGAAGAGCAACAACACATTCATGAGCGTTCATAGATCCCGCCGATAGCACACCGTCGTTCTCCATGTCAACAAAACAGCTGCTGACAGCTTCTCCCCTCCCATAGATGATGTGAGAGCGATGTAGTTTTGTGGCGGCTGCCGCTTGCAGGCACATCGAAATCGAGCCAACCATGAACTGGTTAACCCTTTGACTACTGGTGGGACACATGTGTCCCACTTGGTAGTCAAAGACACTACCACAGTTTTGGCACTTATTGAGATCGGAGGGCCCGCTTTATGGCGGAATTGTGCACAACTAGAAACTTGGTAATTCTTACTCTGTCAGCGAAGTATCAGAAGTCTAAGCGAGTTACGCTGGATAAGTTGATAAGCAAGTCGTTCCACAGGTCACTGGGCAGTGTGCACAGCTCCCGAAAAGGTAGTTTTCGAGTCTCACACTCTTTGTATTGTGTTAATGGTTCTAATATTTCCCTCAATTATTGTGAAACAGGTGAAACATAAGCAAACCGATGACGGATGGAGGTTTTTATCGGCCGCAAGCCAGTTAGAGGACGACAGCGTTTTACGACTGCGTTGGAAATTCCAACCTCCGGAGTTTTGTCAGTTCGTTTGATGCGGAAGTGGTAGTAGAACACTCCTATGATGACGCAGCTTTCGAGCATAAAAACCAGCGAAAATTCGTTAGAGGAGAAGCAGCCGGTGGGCGCAGCCTGTAGGCAGGGGAGCAGCACTTCTACAAAGTGCGGCTTGCAATTCTTTTCAAGTGCGTTCCCAACCGGACATTGCCTTGTTCCACGAATGAGATGTGATAAATGTGTATTTGTTGAATGGTATTTGAACTGTTCAAAAATGCTCATTCGAGCGGAGATGGTGTGGTGACAGGAGGGGCCACTGCCGCGCATATGGTCTCTGGATCGAATCCCAGCTCAAACCCAGCGCGCATCAGCCAAATTTCTACAGATGATTAGTTGTTGCTAGGAGCGACTGTTACTACACAAAACACATCAATAACTTGTTTTCAAAAAAGTCGTAGTCTAAGGGTTAAGGTGCTAGCCGCCACTGATAAGCAAAGAACGGGTGGCAATTACTACTCATATCCTCTTGAACAACATTAAAAAACTGTATATGACAAAGCATCTTGAATTGGCCAATCACTTTTTGGAGTGCGCTACGAAGTTCATTTACACTCAGTCATGGTGGCATTGAGATGCAATTTGGGATAAGCCAATGCCCAGTCCATGCTACTATCCTTTCACATCAGACGAATGCTGCAACAAATAACCAACCCGGGAAGGATTGTGGCTTCGTTGGTTCAGAAAAGATCCCATCTGCAATTCGACCGCCGGGTCATGTTCGTGATAAGCGGCGCCCATTACAAAACTGTATACATGTAACAACACTATATAATAATAAGCATTCAAAAAAGCTATGAGTGATAATTGAAGCGCCCTCGAAAATGATTAAAAGAAAACGAGATTTGATGAGCCTACTACAAATTAGGTAGTTCACTTAACTCTTATCAGCTGAATTAAATGACAGTAAATGAAAAGTAATGGGCATAAATTATGCTAGAAACAGTCATACTTATAGCTCCGACATTGCTCTACAACATGTAACAATTACCATTTATTGCGAAGTCGGCTGACTGCTTAACCGTTATACATATGTGTGAGTACTGATAAGCTAAGAAACATGTCATGAAAACATGAGATAGGGCTGAATGGTGCAGCGAAGTTGCCCAGCATATGAGGAGATCGGGGTAGAGTCTCGCCTGAGGGGTTTGCTCATGACAAAGCATTATTGTGAAATTTTCGCATGGTGAACTTGGCCAAAAACAGCAGCTGACCAATCAAAAACAACTCATAGTATAATGATTACGCTTTCATTGCTCAGTATTCGTTGCTTGAAGGGAGTGAATAAGATAGATTCTAGAACGGTTTACAGAAGACATGGTGGTGCTCAATGGTACGCCAGTGGCGAAAAAAGCATCCGTCAAGTAAACGCAGAAGGGGACCTCTTTTTGGCCGTTAGTTTCCCTCATGAACAGGTAGCAGTTATGAAAGGCAGAGCGGCAACCATGTATGCCGCCATTTTGCACCTCATCGGACATTGTGGCAACTATGTATGCCACACCTATTACATTTAGTTTTTTCGCAATGCCCGATTTCTTCCCAGGTTTTTTGTGTTCATTTTATAGGCCATACATCAACATAACCAAGAACCACGCGGCTTATAGAATGGCCAAATATTCTTTAGTTTGGCAGAGGTTTTCCGGACCTTACGAAAATATCTGTTCAGTTCATTCCTCATTTTCTTTTCATTAACGTAAACATGTAGATAAAAAAGAATAATAGAAGTGAATACAAACCTATTCGCATGGCAAGATATGTGTTTTTCACTGAAACAACCACGTCCAAAATAATTTTGAAATCACTAAAGCGAAATTAAGTAAAATTTGCCTTTCATGGCCTTAACACGTCATTTTGGTCGAACTTCCATTACTGTAACTCCCGATAAGTAGACAGATCGAACATTATTGAAAACACTTTGTCGCATCTAAGTATTGCGTATTTAAAGCTCAAAATCCACGGATTTGATGTGAGGCGGCGGCGCTCGCAGAATCGCTCTGGTCCCACGCGGCCAAAAATGCCAAAACGCGCGATGTCGTCAACGTGTTGGACTTTCAATATCAAAATCAAGCTTTTGTGGTAGTGCAGGTGACCATGCCCTATCGCATCCTATCAGCAGATATTATTCGATCATTTTGAATGTGATGATTTCGTTGTCGTTTTTAATAAACATCTTGCCAACCAAAAGCTTCC
>MU869416.1:0-16913 GCA_036418205.1 Ostertagia ostertagi | reverse complement strand
GCGTCCGCATTTCAGAACCCCCCCCCCACAGAGCAGGACAACGCTAAAGATAAGAAGAAGAAGAAAGAAGGTATTTATGTAGCCTTCTATTCACATTTGCTTACAACTCCTCATACGCATAGCTACAAAATTTACTTTATTGTTTAAACACACGCTCTACAACTACACCGCGGGTGCACAAAGAAGGCTACATAAATACCTTCTTTCTTCTTCTTCTTATCTTTAGCGTTGTCCTGCTCTGTGGGGGGGGGGTTCTGAAATGCTGACGCCATTTTTTCCCGATTATATGTCTGAGGTGTGGATGTTATCCGATTTCAAGCCTTTGTGCAACGTATCAAGCCAGCACTGGTTTGGTTTCCGAAGAAGTCAAGGCTGAAACCGAACTTACGGACATTGTCATCGCTTGCGCGAAGAACATGACCGTACCACTGGACGGAATTCGCGCACCTTCGTAGCCGGACAGTCGGACCAGGCTTGCACCTGGTGCTCAAGCGTGCTTTCATGTTGCGAGCATCACTTCATCAGCATAAAGAAGCGTCCATGGGACCGGCTTCTTATGATCTCGTGAATGGCATCCATGACGACAACAAATGAAGTGGGCGCAACATACTCTTGGTGAAACTCGGCGGAATGGGAAAATATACCGAGTGTGCATAACGAATGAGCCAAGCCAATGAAGTTAGCACTCGGCTCTTTGGAGTCGAGCAGAGAATGCGCACCTACTAAATAATCTCTTGGGGACGCCATGCTGTCGTAAAGCATACCATATACGTCACGTGAAACGCGGTCGAAGACTTTCTCCAAGTCCAAGAAGACATGATTATTTTTGCGATCTTTTCTGGCAAAATGCAGAGCCGTAAGGAGACAAACTCCGTTGAAACCTCAGTTCAACTGAATAAAAACATCCGCCCGATACCGTAAATTAGCAGACCCACAACAACATGTCGAGATTGCAGCAGAGACAAGCTGGAGCATGCAGAGCAAAGTGTTCTACCGAGGCGAACTGTGCGAGCTTTTGTTTATTCCGCTACTCTTGCACGAAGTGTTTATTGAAATGCTATAGTTAAAAATTTAGCATTTCGCGTTAAAAATCCTTTTAGAAAACCCCACGCAATTGATCGTCACTGAAAATCAAAGCGGCATCTGGATGATCGCGATTGAACCCCTACAGGGTCTACTATGGGACCGTTACACGCTTCGGTTTCCATTCTCTCAGCTGAGCCGATAGAGTATCGCTCTGGCGACCCCGAATGGAAGGAAGGCTCGGTGTGCTTCAACCTTTCACTTCCTCTCTATATTACTGCAGACTTGTTGGATTCAAGCTCGTGGAATGAGAGGTCTGGTTGACGAATATTAGCCAAATCGGCAATCATGTATTTCTTACTTGTTATCACTAAAGGAGAAAACGATCAGCGGTATGCCCACTTAGGATACAACTTCGTTCAAAGAATCCGCTGTTGGGTTGTACAATTGGTCCGATCGCTCGGCTTTCTTTTCAATTTTGCTTTTTCCGTCAGAACTCAATGGTTCAACTTATCCCGTCAAAATTTGATCTTAAGCTTTTACCGTCGAAACGTTGAAAAACTGAAGAAGGTGAAACTAAGTTTGAAGAGTGTATCTGATTGTTTTTATCTGATTGTTTTCGTCATCTTCCTCGAAAATCTCTTTTCATCTTTTCCTTGGAGTAATCCGATCACATTATGGACACATTTTGACGTAAGCCTAAAAGTCGACATAATGCAATGAAAGTCTTCTTCTCCCTAGCGTTAATCCCGCGCAGTCGCAGTGTCCGCTGACCTAATGCAATAAAAGAATTACTTGACGAGGTGTCCAAACAGAGCAGGAAAAAGCCTTGCGGAAGTCCCGGAAATGATAGAATGGGGTTTTAGAAAAAAGGTGGATTCGTAGAGTTTGGTTATTTGGCATTCGACCAGAAAAGCTGTTTGAAATGGAAAGCTTTTTGGACAACCAATTATCGAGAAGTTTAAAAAAGGTCATTACTGAGTACAGGATATACTATAATTGATTGATTCCTCCCAGGGAACTCAAAATCTGAGTCGGTTGCCGATTTGGTTCATTTTCGCCACTGGATTCGCATTTTGCAAGCATGACATTCAACGAACGAATGAAATGGACAAGAAAGGCCTGTGTAGAGCGTACAGTTCACTTTCGGATGGTGAATACTTCATGTAGCAGCATGGAATTTTAGCTAAACTTCAAACTGAATAAAAGGGACACCACTTGTCTGATAATCTATCATATTGAGCTTCATTTTGTTTCACTACCCTCCGATTACTATAACTTTTCAATAGCTAGGTATTTTTTGGACTATTTGATGGGTATTTCCATTTTTGGTATATCAACTGGTTCTCACTGAAGTCCGAAATCCACCGAATTTCTAGTATTTGAACGCTGTACTAATGACGGAACTTCTCGATTAGGTCAACGAGATCAAACTGCTGAACCTCTATCGAATACGGAACTTTCCTGACATATTGGATATTCCTTGGATATTTCTCTAGCCCCTCTTATGTATCTCTTTATAATCGCAGTAGCCGTTGTTTCAAAGACTCTTTGGAAGCAGCTCCACAACAACCTAATTATGATTTTCGAAGTTCCGAAAGAAAGCAGAAGTTCTCTCAGTGCCCCAAAAATGAAAAAAAGAGCCACAGGAGTCGAGGAAATCACTCTAAGTATAAGGTTATAATTCCTCGAATTGATCAAACAATCATCTAATTCCAAAAGAGTACCTGAAGTGCATAAGAGAACAGGTTTGCTAAGAGAAGTGGAACAACTGAAAAACGGAACTGAAAAAAAGGAAAAGTAATATATGAAAAGCAAAAGCTTAGCAGTTTCAATACATTTTCGGAATATATGCTAGAAGAATTCACTTGTAAACAGTCTTGGAAATATTTTTTGTAGCTTTCTATGAACTTACGTTTTTCATCGGGAGCTCTAGAATTTAACCGGGATCACAGAGATCAGGCAGTCGCTTAAAGAAAGCTACATACCCTGAGGGAATTCATCAAGTCTTTACTTTTTCCTTGTTCGCGAACCACCAGCAACGTTGGCATTTGATGGGCGAAATTCTAATTTCTCTTGAGTGCCCTGATAGTTTTTCAAGAGGTTGATTGACAGAAGCATTGCCATTACAAGGAAGTCAATTTCGGATTGTCGCTATTCAGCCTCATTCCGTGAGCTCTTCAATACAAAAAGAGAATAATCCCCACCCCGACCCTAAGATGGTACGAATTGTCTTGCGGTCTACTTATACTGGTTCTTTGCCTACGCGACCACCATCGCGCCGTAATTAAGGTACTCAAGAACGAGATCGCGGCTGTGCAAGAGCCACCTACTCGGCGAAAAACGAAAGGTCATCCGAGGAGGAAAGAAATATTGCGCATGATTAACAATGTATGCAGCAAAATAAGGCCATAATTTGGTTTTCACAATCTAACTTACTGACCGACTTGACAGCACTGTACATCAGGCTTTTCCATAAGTAGTCTGGTTACTTTCGAATGGAAATTTTCTACTAATATCTCAATTATTTACATCATTTCATGCACTTCCCAAAAGAGATTTGTCTGCTTTACAGAGCGATTCGTCTCTCTTCTATATTCATTTTCAGAAGTTAAAATTTTGGTCTCCAAAATGGAAGGTCCAGTTCAAGAAAATTAGCCAAATCCTCAACAGGCTCCAACTCTATTTTCCCCTAGGAGCCTCTGGCAAAGATAGACCAATTATTCACTTTCTACTCAGTCAAGACAACTTGTGTCGCGTCGTTCCTTTTTCATAATGAGGTTTTCTGGCAGAACTCAATGGTCCAGCACCACCGCGTAAACCTCGAAGGGAATTTTTTCATTCGGACTGAATACATTAAGACATTGCCCTGAAATTCGATCGAATTCACAGCGAAAGTAGGAATAAACCCGTGTCCAAGTAGAGAAGAAAAATCTCACGTATGGTATGCCAACTAGTAGTGTAAATAATGGAGCTTAACAGAACAAATTTCAGTTCAAAATCGCTGTAGTTTAGCGGCGGCTAGAAAAAACCACATCCATAAAGAAATGCATCAAGGCTTTTTCGACAACCTATTAGCGGAATGATAATTGTGAGAAGGGGTCGCGGTAAACTAGAGAGTGAATCACTGTGCAATTTCTTCTGGTGTAAAACAGGGTTACAGCTGGTTGTCGGTTTGGATACTTTAGTCGAGACTGGGCCTCCGAATTCGCACGCATGGATTTAAGGCGTCTGTAACGAATGCGAAAGCAAAAGTTATACTTTAGTGCGGTGGGACCAATCTACCAATCCACTATGTCACTTTCCTCATTACCTCCATAGAGATTTCTGTGACCACTTCCTTCAAGCTAGCTCAACTCCTACCGACACGTGTAGGATGCATTTTGAAGGCTATTGCAGTACAGCCACATGCACCAATAACTGTCCAGCAACTGTCAATCGCAGTGTTCGAAGGACAGGATACTCCTCCGCGAGAACTTATTCGAGACCTTGGCCCATGGGAGCATGTAGCGGAGCTTGCACTACAGTCGCGGTGTTCACGCACCCTATTAAGAGAGCCATGTTCTGTTTCCTGAAGGTCCACCATGGACAAAGTAACTTCACTCATCAACCACTCTAACTTCACTCAACCACTCCAGTCACTGTTTTGGGAGAAAGCCCATTTTCATTGTTCCCATTACGTGTTTCTGTCAGTGACGCCCCTGTGATGCACTGTAACGGTCCCTTTTTTTAGGTCACAGTTGGGAATCATGCCCAAGTTGCTCTCGTGCTTAAGTTTTGCACATCATTGCCTTTATAGAGCCGACAAATTCTTTTCGAAGATATATGACATGATGTGAAGACGTGAGATTTCAGTATGAAATCTCCCGTTAGAAAAAAAGCGACACATCTAGTACAGAGAACAGTTACACTGCCGGTTTCGGAGCGCAGATGAAAGAAAAAGGACAGAGACGTGTGGGAGGATAGAAGCCCTCGACTAATCGTAAGCAAGAACCAGCACGATTCGGAATTTGAGTACAGCGCATGGCGCATCCCAAAATAGATCGATTGGTGCAGATGCTTCATTCCTCACCGTATAACTTCCTCTAACAGTGATCCCAGCCAAGCAGAGTGCTAGAGCTTATGAGTGGCATAATTGAAACCTAATATCAACAATCAAGGTGCCGATTCCTTTGATAATGCATACAGAGGCAACAGCGAAAATCACAAACCTCGTGGGAGGTTCACATAGGGAAAATCTGGGAGAGGATAAGTAAATGATGGAAATTGCAATAAAAGGATACATTTTTGACAATTATCGTGAAATCCATACATTTTTGACAAGGTTTACCACGTCTTCAAAAGTTCAAATCATGAACACTTCCTATAATTCCATGAAACTCGTCTATTCTTATAACCTGTCGTTCACTGTGACGGTTGGAGCTATTAGAACCCTGGCATTGAAGTCTGTTCCATCCAATGGCAGAATAACAGCTATTCAAAGGGGATTGTGTGTGTGTGAGTGGGTGTATGCTAGCCGTGTCGGTTTCCAAAGGCTTCTATTTGCAACTAAATTGAATTTCCAATTCAGTCACAAGTAATTTCATTCTTAGTGTACGAGGATTTGCCCTGAGAGAACGCAACCAGATCGTGATCGCAATTTTCAGCACTCCGAATGTTGCGTCTCATTGAGTTAGTGAGTACTTCTGAGGCACCAATAGTTTCAAACGAAAACAAATTCCTGGGAAAGAGTTTGGAATAATTACCTTCGCAGAAGGTCATACTAACGCAGGTCCGTGTCACGGCTTGCCATCGATAAATGCGTTCACGAAGGACTCTGAGCACCTTGCTCTCCTCTCTTCTTCTGGATGATTCTCCCTCCCTGTCGGATTTCCTACTAACCTTTCGCCGTGGGGTCGCTTGGCTTTTGGCTCCCCCTTGACTCTCTTCACTCCTTGACTCTGCATTCATTTTCCTGTCTCGCGAATCATTGCATACCCTTGACCGGGTCGATGTTGTCTCTTCCTTTTTCGTTATTGAAATATTTTTCTTTCTTTACTCTTTCATGTTATGTACCAGCCACTTAGCAACAACTGCCCTAAAATATCCTCCTGCCAGATGGCGAGAGCGCGTCCATTGTACGCAAATAAATAAATAAACAAAAAAATAAGTGTCACTCCAAGATGAGCCATGTTCGAAGGTAACATCAAGGAGCGCTGTTTAGCACTTGCACATTGTGAGGATCGGATTTAAATCCAGCCTAACAAGCCATCTACTTTTCGAGAGTGGTGAGTTGTGGATAATTCGCCGGTAAAGTAAATGTGCTAGTGTATAGATAAATCGAAGTCAAAAATGCTACAAAAAGTTTGACAAATTGGTAGGTGCACACTTTTCAGCAGCTCTCGAAGCTGGACCCATCTTGAGCAGGAGTACTACGCAACACGCCCTCAAAAAAGAGGGCTCTTGCCGCAAAAATAAACAATAAAACTTTTAACAAACAACGCTCCTTTCAGGGAGTCTCAAAAACATTGCTCTGAACCGCAGAGATGCATTTCTATTTGAGAGTTAAGGTAGGGTTAGACCTAGTCCGGAGAGGCTAAGGTGGACTGGCGCTAGATCGAATGTGGGGTCAGTCTTCATTTGCTTCTTTACTATTCTCATGAACTCCCTTCCAGAACGATGCTGTGATTATTAATAAATGTATTGTAACACAAGAACATAACATATTCAAACAATTCAAAAAAGACAATAGTATTAAACATATAAAAAAATCTATTCACCGTCGGACCTAATTAACCAGAGTTCAAACTAGGATATTCTTGCAGTAGCAGATAGAAATATACAAATCAACAAAACACATAAATTGACTACGGCACGCAAACCTGACGCAACAATCTTTGTATGTGTGTAATGCGGTATTAATTGTATATGTCAACCAAGCAATCTTAGTGATTGGCCCTAACTCTTCCAGTGGCTTCGAGGGGCAACAAAACAGGGATCAGAGTGCGAGTTTGACGGAATTACGCGATTTGTCTAAACGTAGAGGGGGGGGATGCCAAAAGTTCTAGTTAACATTTCCAAGCCCCGGGAAGCTTTTGAAGATTACTATCGTCTGTTGTCGAACTGGCACGGAAATCCCTTCAACCAAACACCTATCAGATAGCGCAAACGGGTTCGTTTTTCAGGGCAAGGGCGGATGTGCCAACAATGTGGGAATGGAGCCCTTACCACGTCTGAGTCAACATCGCTCGCTTCTGAACAGTTCTAAATGCAATTTTCCGCACGTGAAGTCCAACTATCCTGTCAAAATCAAATCGATAGATTGGCAACACCCATGACGATTCCATCCCATCGTTCCCGGACAACAGGGAGTTGCCTTCAATCAACCCACACGTAAAATCCCCCACAAGTATATCGTTATCGATCAGCAACGAGTTCGAACAATATAATGTGGGCGGTGCGAAGTTCAATAAACCACTATTGGATCTTTCATGAATGAATCGAATCGCTGCGCTGCTGGTCGGAATCCGATTGCCCATGAAAGGGATCCTTTTTTGGCTGGAGAAGCCACTATGAATGTCTGGGGCTCAAAAGCTCAAGAGGAGGGGAAAGGTTGAACGACTTGCACGTGTTGATTGATTGATGTGGGTGGTAACGCCACACATTCAAATCCTACTCAAAAAAAGCATGCGAGACACAGAAATTGAAGTGGATGCGAAAGGATAACGTGAAACGCTCGATCATGTAATTCCAATGACAATAGTTTCATAAAAGATTGCAGTAGATTTGTAAGAACAAAGATAACTGCACTACGAATTTAGATAGTCTCTCGAAGGCCCCTTCAATTTATGGTCGAGCAATCTCTGGCATATACTATAATCAAACTGTAGTGAATAAACAGCATAAATATTTCAGAAATTTCTGCCACCCAGTATAGGCAGTCTATTTATAGTGCAGAAATAGGTGCACAGTGGAAACCGGACCTCGTCCTACGTCCTATCATTCATACCATTGGTACCTCGCCAAAACTCTGCCATTGAATTAGGTCCGGCGCAATGTGGCTCGGGGGGAGGGAGTCGCGCGCGCGATCTCTGCGTTTTTCTGTGTAAGCATTTCCTCTTCGCTAAATCGGGACTAAGCCTCGGGCAGGGAGGAGGAACTCCAGGATCATAGCAATTTTCATCTTCCCAAAGTTCCTGCCCACTCCTAGGCTTAGTACTACAGGGCGCGGACGAGCAGAGATCGCGCGCGGCGACTGCCCCCCCCCCCTCTGAGCCACATAGCGCCATTAGTTCCTTATTGTTGCTGCAAATTAATTGGGAAGTATCGAAAGGTAACGAGTTGAGTGGTGCACTTGAGTAGAAATATGTACCACCCTATGAGATATAGGGAAAAGCAACCAGAGTATATTTATTGCTACTGCGGACACTTACTCATTGTTTCCAAAGGAAATTCTAAGCAGAATTTGAATTTGACAATTCCACGAAAAAAAAAGCATATGGAAGAAATTTGATATTGAAGGTGTCTTCTATCATAAACATTCGCAACCGAATGAAAGAACTTCATCTGTTAACAACACTTGATAACAAGAGTTTTCAACCCGTATTTGGAGGCAAAAATACCAGACTTTTTCTTCATTAGAAGCGATTACGATAAAGATTGAGCGCTTCGGAAAAGTATGGGCACCACACGAAGCAGCAGCATGACTACCAAGTGAACGAGGTGTACCATTTAACGTTGCTGAGGAGTACCTGAAAATAGCCACACCACTAACCACCCCACCACAAGTTTAGTTCGCGTTTAGGCGAGCTGTGTTGCACGCAGCGGCAGAACTGCCGCAACTCGACTGGAACATGGTTTGGCATGGTGCCACCAAATACGTGTAAACTCGTCCCACGTCCGCCGTCTTAGCCGTTGCTCATTCTTGAGCGGAAACCAACTACCAAACAAGGTGGTCCCGTTGCGCTTCGTCGAAAACTCGCTGCTTTTCTCGCCTCTGGCGTACCGTTGAGCAATCTTACGTCCCCTCTAAGCCTCTCTAAAAGCTTTCGTAATCGCTGCTTTTGAAATCGCCAGAAGATAATATTCTACTGCACATTCTCCGTGCCTGACCCATACAGAAATGTACACGATTTTTGTAAGAACTGATAGAAATGGGATTGGGGGTGCAATGCGAGCCTATCCTACGGACCCTGCCAGTGAATGTCATCCGCTCGACGCAAAACAGAAGAACAAATAACTCACTATCTTTGATCGTTGGAACGACAAATTTCGGGTATCCGAAAATATTGGTTAACATAAAAAGAGCTAGCTCATTGCGGAACCAGTTTCTGCTAGAAAGTAGAAAAAAGTGTAGCTTTGAGGAAAGTACTTTAGAAAGTCTCTGTAGTCTTTGCAGTTTCTCCCATATAAATCAAAAATGGAAAAACGGCAGGTATTATCGCTACACCCTAATATGAAAATGAGAACAGATCTTCTAGTCTCTAGAAAATGAAATATGTCGTTACCCACTGACCTTCTCTTCCCTCCCAGGTCAGTGGTGTACGATTGATAACCCTATAGATTTACTTCAAAAATAGAACCGTTTCCTTTGCCCTCTACGTTTAGGCCGGCAATTCCGACTCCACCAAATCCCTACTCTACATACGTTGCCTGTCCGTCCGTCTGCGACGGGATTCGGTGGGTGGGGCATGGATCAAAAAGTACAAACTTTATATAAGGCGAGCAGAGCTTCGCCACAATAAGTCGAGCACATGCCGATGATAAAAGTTCTGCGTTCGGTTACAGAACAGCCCGAAGACAGGAAAATAACGGGTAACGGTGTGTACTGGTTGATGAGTCAACATTGGAGACTTTCCCGTCGTGGGGAGGCGTTCTGTAAATGCCTGTGCTTAATATAAAAATTCGTAACCCGGTTGGGAGAAAGCAGAAAAGAATCGATGTGGGAGAGCAATAATTAAAGCGCCCTCAACATATCCGAACTAAGCAAAAGCCCACCCACAATGGGTTGAACGTGTTATTGAATGGACAGTGTTTATTACAAATACTCATAACTCGGTCTCAAGAAATTTCAAAGACCAGAAAAAAGAGGGCAGTGTGGTAAAAAGAAGCTTGACTTGTATCGATGGGTGGAGTGTGTACCAAAGTGGGCGGACATGCTAATGCCTATAACTTGGTTATGAGAAGTTCCAGAACACGGAAAAAGTCGAGAAAAGAAGGTTGACAAAGGAAAGGGCATCAAGGGCTGATGGTGAGTAGTGCGTGCACCGGTGCACCGATACGGCAGTTTTTCAGAAAGAATTATAAGATACTGACTTCGCAAATTTATGAAAGTGCAGTCCCGTTGTGTGCACGCATGTCGCAGTGCACATCATCTACAGTTGTAGATATTATATACTGATACTTGAATATATAAATATATATATATCAGTTTGGCATGCGCACGCATTATATACAGGGGGGGCCAAAAAAAAAAGACATTTTGCCTATGTCGGACTTCGGCTCTTTTTTCTTCGCAGAGATTGCTGTCGTTGACGGGAGTTCCTCAGCAGAGTATTCCCTAAGTGTTCCTCTATTAGTGTACGCAGGTATAGCACACTCGTATGCTAACACTGCGACACTCGACCTCTATAGTCTTCAGAATATATGACGTCACTCTATGCGCCATATCTGGGGCATTCTTCATACGGACTATCATACACGTACAACCATATCCTCTTCTCTCATGAATCGATTTAAATTTATATTTTCTGAGTAAATTATAACTAGAATAGCAAAACATCTAATCTACGAAATCCTAGGTACCACAGAACTCACACACAACACTGCTTAGAGATAACTATCGATATATCTTCTCGCGAATTCGGTGCGATATAGTGCTGTACTATAAGATGTTTGCTTAATGCTTTTTGTGATAGTATTCTGCGCTGATTCACTTTTTCGAACAAGACGCGCTACCAATTTGATGATCTCGCACCGCTAGTTGAATGTTCCCAGGCTAATTCGTCTGATGCCGTCTCTACGTACGTGCCACTATATACACGTTAACTGGAGTCTTATATAGAATGGAATGCACTCTTTAAGTAGATAACATGTTTAGATACCGCTTCGATCTGTAGTGTCAGAAAATAAAGAATGATATACATCCATCCATGGAAGTGGCTAGCAATATAACAGCCATATAAATTCATATATCTATAGAAGAAATCCCCAAGAAAAAGAGAGAAAACGAGAGCAATGGAAATAAACCCAATTAGCCCTTGATGAGGCGAAGCTTTAGAGCGTCGCCGACAATATTAGAGACGATGTTGTATAGACACTTCGTAATGGTCGCATCATACATACTTCGATTCTCACAAGTACTTAGACACTAATATAAGCAAACTACTCACTCAAGCATAGTTACGATTAGCGAAGATCATCATATACCTTCTAATGCCACGGCAATCTCAACACACAATTAATTAAGATCGAATTAGGGGAAACAGAATATCGCACCTGCACCACTTAGTTAGTGACACACATGAGTGCCATGGACATCACCCACGAAACTAAAATGCCACCAACGCGTACCACACACGGCAAGTCATTTAAATCCATCAACTTCCTTAACGACTGATAAAACTTTGAACAAAACATTGACAGCTATTGACGTTATAAGAATTCTTCCACATGTTAGCATTCAGCAACCGTTTGATAGCGAAATTGCTGCAGCTGAAATAGACCCGAGTGTTACCCGTTCGCACTAAAGCTCGAATCGAGCGCTCTACTGCGTCTTCTCCCCACCTCACGCGAACACCACGTCGCACACGCGCGTGTAACACGAATAAGGATTCCCGACCGACTGCACCCACTCGCCCGCAGCGTCCAAACGACGCCGCATTAATCGAGACTGACACACGTTAATAGCATTGCGCGTACGCATCGCAAACAGAACTGCATCGTACTGAAGAGTTCTCACACTAGTGGCAAATGTCACAGGCGTGTCCTATAGAGAATCAAGCGCCTAATTCGCAAAACGTGTCTTTCTCGCAGTAGTCCATCTTTCGTCATGCCTCTCTATTCCGCCTCCAAATCCACACAGCCTCCCTACATTACACACCCTGCATTGATCTTCAAAGACGACTTTAATCGTTCTAATACCCAATCCTCTCATCCCTACAGATCCTTCCCTTGCCTATAGCTGCTTGAGCAAGACAAAACTCGTCTCTAATTGCGAGATATGCATATGTGCTATAGGAGTGATACTATATTCGAGCAAAGCTTCCAAATTCGCTAGCGATCTTCGAGCCGAGCGCATCAAGTATCGCGGTTGAGAGTATTTGAGAGCTGAGCCAGCGAATCGAGTTTTCCACCTTCATCATCTACAGCGACTCTGACCCTATCGCATCTACGTCCAGCGAAAACTCTGATGTCTCTCGAGCAGAATGAACACTATTGTGAAACAGCGCTACTTCATACTCCCACAATAGTTCGCGCGCCATCAGTCGCCACTCTAGGAGGGGGTAGGCAATTGAGACAGACCATTGCGGGGAAATCAGCAGCAAGAAAGGAGGCTGCCAGTTCGTTCTGTGCCGCCTGGGTTTTCTACAAAACCCGGCACCAATGACCGGACTTAACACTTGATTCTAAATCGAGATAAATTCTCCTCACTAACGAGAGAAAAAGCTCCCACCTCATCTTTAATCGAAGATCCAATTGTGAAACGCTGCGCTATGAGTCCAAAAGATATTCTCTTGGGCAAGGCCTCACTCTTCGTCTAATTTGTTCTTTGGTGGCAAATGTCCTACCCGTGCACATAATGCAAAATAAAAAAAATGAACGAAGTAATTAGTAATCATTATATATTAGGACATAAGCAGAGCTTGTTTTTATCACTTCCACTACATGTCACACACACTATTTCTATCGAAGGAAATAAAATGTGAAGAAAATAACGTGACAACCATATGCTAATAATAAGTGCATGTCACACGGCTTCCTTTGCACATATATGAATGTGCTCCAGGGTAATGTATAAATGCGCTACTGTTTGACAGTGACCAGCAACCGTACACTGACTAGCGAAGAGCAGAGAACAGACACTAGTGAGACGAAGAATACACGAAGAACAAACCTTCAGCGGCGATATCATATACACGTCGGCGTTGGAATTTGTTAAACACGCTTGTGACCACTTCGACTGACCCAATAAATAGCCGCGCTATCTGCCCAATTCCACAGATTCTAGCACCGTCTACGGCAAGAAATACAGACGTTCCGTAACATAGAAAGTGTAGATCGCCACTTGGCTCTTCGAGCCATCAAGTTCGAAATTCTAAGAATCGCTGGCGCCACCGAGTATTAGCGCATCCAGTTGATGACAATCACATCACAGACTACTCAAGCTGAATTTATTGGAAAGGAAAGTAGTAATTAACGGCAGGAAATTACTCACCATTGGCCAGTTTGTGGTTTTTGTCCAAACTAGAGTTCAAGAGCGATTGCGTCCCAAGCTGTCTCCAGGAGATATGCTGACCCAATAATTTCGATTTCATTATCTCACTCAGTCGACATTCATCCTGTTGTAAGAGACGGAGACGGCCAGGAAACTGCTCACGCTCAGACCACAGTGATACATTCACAATGCACATTTTGCGATGGCAGAAATGGGCAATGCGATCCAAGAAGCGAAACGTGCTGAAGAACACGCCACTCACGAAGAAAAGTTGAATGGCTCAACCAGGCTGCTTCACAAAAGAATGAACTATGCCATAAAGCTTCGAATGAGACACTTAACAACAGTAATCGATGGACCGAAAATGAAGAGAAAGATTGCGAATATTCCCATATCTGGAACCTGTAATATTATGTGCGATAAGGGATTTCTTAGAAGACAATAGCGAACGAGACTGGAGCGACGCCCGAGTAAGCTTACAGAATAAAGGGAGCAGACGGGACGACGAATCGACCACACTTGCAACGGTGGGCGTCGCATCAGAGGCGCTTGTGATGCGCACTGTAGGCTAACCGTTCGCCTGCGGAATTCAGGTAGAGTCTTGTTGAAATTCAGACAAATATGTCATATTTGAGGCTGTGAATTTTGTAGAAAACTCCACGAAATAGCGTGAATCAGCCAAAATTAAATTACTCGCCATCTCCATTTCGATAGGAAAGCGCGGAATTGGAGCGTGTCGTCTGGTAACCGAAACAAGTGAGTCGGTGGTGGAGTTGTATCGAGACTACCTCCTTCACTCACTCACTTCAACACCACTTCGTAGGATGAGTCGTGAAATTTTTCGAACTCTGTCAAGCCCGAGGATCGCACTCTTGGTCTGTGATTGGAAATTACAAGCCCCTAGTGCTTGCATTCCACGCGCTCGAGACTTTGAAAACGACACAAAAACTGCGGGTGCAGTTGCTGTGTCATTTTCAAAGTCCCAAGCGCTACCTTATTAACGTCAGGGATAGTTTCAATGAACCAACTGCGGAAGTGCCTATAAATATGTATCAATGATTTTCCTTGATTCTTCTAAGCTCATTAAACGAGATTTTGCAGAGGCAATGATCTGCAGATTATTTGTTCGCACTTCGCCGCGAAGAGTGGGTTAAAGCCAAGAACCACAGCCCATTCAAAATAGTCCGGATGCTTTCGTAGTGAGTTACTTGAGTCATGGTCAACCCTGAACAACTCCTTGATTCAAAAAAAAAACGACTATTTCGCTAGGAAACACACCTCAAACTTCCTGGTGCTCATTCAAACGACCACTGAATCATCGTGGTACTCTGGAAAAACCAGTTTTCAAAACTGTGGAATTTAGGCTTAAGTGAACATTCGGTCATGAAACAAAAAAAAAACCAAAAAGCAGTCGCCTTTACAAAATGTCCATCCGACGAAAACAACAAAGAAGAAGAGGAGAGAAGGGAACCGGAGCGATTTCTAAGTAATCAAACTATGATAGGAATGCGACAATTCACCCAAATCGAACATAAATAAGTGCAGCACGGAAATGCGCATGAGTCAGAAAATGAGCCAAGGACGAGCACATATTGTAAGCTATCGTTGTATGGAGACCAATTCAAAATGAGGAGATGAGAAGAAGAAAAATTAGGCTAATCCGAAAGTGTCCGCCGATTGCTTTTGCTCATTTCTTTTCTAGGTGTAATGACTATTTTTCATTTACAGCTTGCATTTCATTATATGACACTTACTCTTTGCTTCCCAGTGGAGCTCGCAGACGAGCAGAGAAAGTTAGTGGTGATGACCGTAAAGGAACCAAGACTGAGATGACCAAGAAGGTTGTCTGAGAGCAGCCGTTTTCGCTCAATTATAAACTCCACGCTAGCAAGTGCGCAACGGTCATATGAAAAAATCCATAACGGTAGATCGTGGGCATTCAAATGACATCAAAACTATAAGAAATTATCAAGATAAGGAATCAATGACAAAACAAACACTTGGATAATTTCTGATGGACCTAATAAAAAAGCGGTCAGAAAAAAAGAGGAAAAAGAAAAGAATCAAAATCCTCGGTTTAGCCAGAAAACGAGAATGAAGAAAAACGTGATCACTAGACAGAAAACTTAGTGGGGGGCTCCCTTCTTCCTATGTTATGGCCCGCCTTACTTTTCCTGAGCGCAGGTGACGCTTAATGATTGCCAACAGATGCAAATTATTTAATCATTTATTTGTTCATTTGTTCAGTTTTCCAATAATGTAATGCATTGTGCACGTAATAGACGACTATAGCGGATGACTACAAATCACAACAAATCTAATATGTGGAAGAACTTCACAAATGAAATGAGAGATCAAATAGAAAATATGTTGAGCCTCTTCCTCTCGTCATACGGGATTTATCCAGTGTCACAACGAAACTTGAAGCTCTGCAGCTGGGACTGTTGGAGCTGGAGTGCATCTGTACTCCATTCTGTTTCTCACATATGTTCTATTCCTAACCACTAAGCGAATGGCAACTCTCTAGAGGGAGACCGGCAAAGGGACCGAAACACCAAAACAGCCACACTTCCAATCAGTGTATATTCAAAACGAAATATGATCCATAGCAACTGCAGAATGTCCAACTACATATAGATAAAGTGGAAGTGAAACATTTCCCTTGTAGGAGAGCAATTCAACGAGACCGCCAGATGTTCGTTCCTGCTTATGGCCATTTCCCACAAAATATCAGGGAAGCGCACCATTTGACGAGGTACGGGCCAGCAGATGCTTCGCGTCTCGTGTGGCCACGCCCCCACCCCCCAACTCTGCAGCGTTTTTCGGCGTCACGTACCGCCCCTTCCTGGTTTCGTATGACCCATGCGGTTCAATTTGATTAAAAATGAGCTTTCGAGAGGCTTCTGGGAGAGAATACTAAGGGCTAGATTTCTCTAGCCAAATAAGATCTGAGCGCACAGTGGGTTCGAAATTGATTCTCCGTGTGTTAGGGCCATATTTAACTTTTACCAAAATAATCTTCTAAACCTCGAAACAGGGGATATTGCTTAGAATAAAAAATTTTCAGACCACTTTCTCACTTTTACTGGAATAATGAGAATGCCACTTCCAGCGCCGCTCTCAGAACGTCATGCGTCAACTGGAATGGGAGTGAAGGTCGACGGCCGGCAACTACACCACCTTCGTTTTGCTGACGACATCGTTCTTATAACGCCGAACATCGAGCAAGCGGAGCGAATGCTGGCTGATTTCGACTGCGCCTGTGGTAAGGTCGGTCTGCAGCTGAACCTAACGAAGACGATGTTTATGAGAAACGGATTGGTTCCTGATGCCCCATTCACGCTCAACGGAACGAACATCACCGAATGCTCCAGCTACGTGTACCTAGGTCGGGAAATCAATATGATGAACGATCTAGCTCCAGAGCTGAGCAGGAGGAAACGAGCGGCTTGGGGAGCGTTCAAGAACATGAGGG
>MU869415.1:13851-44281 GCA_036418205.1 Ostertagia ostertagi | reverse complement strand
CACAGCATCTTTTTAATGGAACTTCATCGCTCATCATTTTTCCTCTTCAAATTTTTCTTAGAAATAATTTTTATGCGCTTACAGTGAAGCGCTTACAGTGCTGCATTCAAGTGATACTTTTAAATTCTTGGAAGCAGATTTGTATCTTTCACTTTGAGATTTTCACGAAATGTGACCGTTCTGGTGTTGCTTATTGAGTACCTCAGAAGCTGATAAGCAATTCGAAACGAAAACTTGCTTGAAAAAAGAAAAGAGGAGAAGTAGGAATTTTTACGACTTCAGTACGGTTTGTACTAAATTTTTAGCAATTTGTCAATTACAAATGTGAAAAACAGCAGAGCACGACTTATGATGAGTTTATAAACAATAGTGGACCTATTATTTATACTCGTTTTTAAGCCCACCTTCCAACTTCTAAATGTACCCTTTTGGTCCTTTCAACCGCTGTTGCCTAGTATGTTGAGTTTGAATGGATAAACTCGCAATGTCGCTATTCCTGCTCAATGCCGACAATCTGCCGAGTACTATTGTTTCCGTGATGGTCTCTTCAGCAAAGCACTGAGTTCATTTCTTCTGCCACTGCGCTATTTGTTATCCTTCTATTAGATAAACCGCTACTTTGTGTGTGTTTGTGTATATGTATACTCGAGATCCGTAAGTTGGGGTAGGCGTGTCACCGGAAGTGACGTGTACTTGATAGAATCTATGTGGATAAGGTGCTTCCAATATATATCGCGAGATATCAGCAAAGCATGCTGGCAGCGACTTACCTACGCAACCTCTATCAAGTCCACGTCACTTCCGGTGACACGCCTACCCCAACTTACGGATCTCGACTGTATGTGTGTATGTATGTATGTGTGTCCGTCCGCAAAATGAAGTGAGTGAGAAGGAAGCTCATGGGATAAACAAACCGCTAACAAATCGGGTAGCTTACAGGATTTGAGATATCAATGTTTTGTAGCAGGATAGTTGTGATAACACTCTTAGGGCTATATAAACACCTGCTTAGCACACTTCCGTTCATTCCACATGGTGCTGCAGTGGCAGCTGGAGGGCAGTGGAGAGAGGAAGGAGGATGAGGAAGGGAAGCGAAAAATCTACCGTCATATCATGATTGTGTCCCTTCTACTGTATGAAACACCATTGTGTTGCATACGCGTCACTTCCAGGAGGTGTTGGTGTCACAGGAGGAAGGGACCATAGCGGAGGATAGAAAGCTTGCGCAGGAAAGGAAGGTCCCGGCGGTTGACGGGGGACTAATCTGGTATATAAAATCAAAAATGCCTTGTAATCTGTTTGCGAAGATAACAATGATAGAAAATGGTGGAGAAGAAGAAAACTGCTCCAGTATCCCCACACAATGAAGTTCGAGGATTACCCGCAATGTAAGCAAACGACACATGACCATAAAAACCTCCACCACAAAACAATACAAGGTTTCATCTCTGCCCAGGCCAGCTAACCCCGTAATCACCTCTGTTACGTTAACACTGCACCTGACCGGTAACATCAGAAGACTTGAAACAATGGTTCGACATGCGCACCCACCAAATTGCCTGAGCGATTCCGCATAGATACAGAGGGCATGGAAAACCACCGAAACCATAGGGTTATACTGGGACGCCCGTAGCTTTTTACATGTGTATGCCTTGTACATTTACCTCAAGCAATTGCATGCCATTCCTACGTCTTCACCTTTACGGCTGCAACCCTATAGCTCCATGGAAGGTGGTTTCTCTCACCCTATCCTTTACTAGTCAACGCTTGAAAGCTTCCGCAAGAATAGCTATCTGTCCGTTCCCTTTCCGGGTGCGCAACGCATTCTTCTTCTATCTAAAACCTTTTGCACCCGAATGCTGTTTGACCTATACAAGGGGTTGGCGGGGCTTGATGTACAACATTGCTTTTTACCATATAGAATTGGTGCCATTTGACCGACCCCAGAGTGATGCAGCTTCCTCAAGCCTAGAAAAGAATCGTTCTGATTTGACCCCTTGATCGTGCGTGGGTATAGCACATTCGTCTTCCAATCGAGACGTTAATGAATATAAGTGCCATTTAGATTGTAAGTGTGAACATGAGGCAGGTCTCTACGCACTGACCAACGAATGATTCCAGCTAATCTTCGAATTCAGGAGCAATAGAAGGCTAGTTTGACTCTGGCGATATCCGAATCGAAACCCTGACCCCCTGGATTGCGGCAAATGCAACACCGCTTGCCACTGCAACCCACCTTTTTTGGCGCAATTTTGCTAACGCCGACTTGCCGTCAGCAGCTGGTTTTTTATTTGGATATGTACAGACCGTTATACAGTTGCGCGTCAATGATTTCAGGCAAAAATGGACACATTTCTTGAGAGGAAAGTATAAATGTCGAAGGTTTGCCCACTATAACCGAGGACTGTTCTTATTGAGCTGACGTTCATTTTATCACGTAGATCTGGCGATAGTAATGTGAAAAATGAATCGAAATGAAATGAAGATCTTTGTCAGATTGGCATGCAAGTTGCCTTCCTACATTAGGAGGGACGATTATTGTAGCGGTATGTTAATAGTGGGACTTTTTACCTTAGGATCAAGTAATTGCTTGCACTTTAGTTGAGAGTGCAATTGCTTTTTTTCCGGTAGTGCATGCCATTGAAGCATCGCACAACGAGTGTTGCACGTCCTGATAGCGCCATTACCTGTTTCATTACTTACAAAACAACCTAACGTGTTTTGGCTAAGCATTGAACAGTGCTTCCGGCGAACAAGAGCGTAGTAAAGCACGCACCTTTTCCGCGTCTATCGGACAAGTCGTCGTTGTCGTAGTCCGGAGTCGTAATCGCGTTGGATCCGTGCCAACTCAAAAGCCGACGGAGCTCGACGTTTTTGTAAATGACGATCTAAAATCGTGAGAAAAAACCGAAAAAAATCACCGATTTTCGGGAGTGAACTCACTTCGACGAAGTCTTCCGCTGGCCATTGAATCAACACACTGAGCAAAATAAACCAGCACAATGGGACCCGCATATTTGTTCTTGAAAAGAAAGTTCTTTTTTTGCCCTTGGAATATGGCCACATTTCGACTTTGCAATAAACGACGCTATATCAATATACATATACGGGGCATGTTTGAGAATCAAGCCTAAGAGGTGGGCAGGAGCCTAGGGGAGAGAGGGGTTGATGAAAATTGCTAACCTTCCTGAAGTGCCCTCCTCGCTCCCTTGAGGTTTAGTCCCGATTCTAACAGGAAGAAAATATTTTTCGCGGTCAAGTGGACTGCCACAACAATGCACCCACATCTTGCGATAGCGTCCAATAAAGTCGAACATACGACGGCTTTAGGAGATGGCAAAGGGTTTGCACAATGAGCAAGTGAAAGGAGTGCCCATATGAACAGTGCTAACTAAAGGGCGTGAGCTAATGCTCCATAGATGGAAATTTCGGCCATCTTTGAAAGAAGACGAAAAAAGGCCATGCAATAAAGATTCCATCTAACAACCCTGTTCGGCAAAGGAACGAAGACGAAATTGAGCTAAGAAAATCATCTTGACATTTAAGAAAGTCGCTGTTTCGCTAAGTGCTTTCGAAGGGTACCGTATTCTTAAAGACCGATTTGGGAGATTTTGCGATTAGATGACTGCACTAATTTTCCCGCTGAGTCCACAACGCAGCCACCGCAACGGAATTGTGGCACTTTTATCACCAGAAATGCGTGGAGAGAGCTTTTGAGCTTAGAACTGACACCATCGAGCGCCCAAGGAACCAAACACGCCCACGGTTACGATGTCTGCTCCCTCGCTCCCGACCGGCATTGCTCTCTGTCTTTGTCTTTCTTTCGCTCACCTCTTAACAAGCACTGTTTCAATGGTCGCCTGCCAGAATCCTACTGTCCAGAAAAAGAAGGGTCTCCTCGGGAAGTTCTTAGATCAAATAAGTCACCAAAAGCTAGGCTAAGGTGAAGCAGTGCCCGGTGATGTAATCGGTAGCGCAACTGCTCGGAAAGCGAAAGGCTGCGGGTTTGATCGCCCACCGCCGGCGAAAATTTCTCGCTATAACCCAGCTAACTTTCTCAAGTGGATTGATTTCCTTTCCTCTTTATTAGCTGGACAGTTGGCTTTACAATTTTATGACTGAGCCCCACAATTACCCCGGCTTTGCTACCCTGGACTGTGCCCATTGGCCATAGCGGGCCATATAATGGAGCCTTCACTCAATAGTTCAACTTTTCGCGAATATAAGATGTCTTTACATTTCTAGACTCGAAAAGCAGCTTATTTATCTGTGCTCATTGAATTATTCATGAGCTGTTAAATATTGGCAAGGGAAGGAAAGAAAAAGTACGGAGGTAGGACGGTCCGTAGTAGGGCAACTTCTCCTGTACATCCATTAGGGGCCAGGATGTGGCTTATGGATAAATAATAAAGCAAACACTGAAAAATTAGACAAATACGATGGCTGCTCGAATGATGATGGTAAAAATTGAGAAAATAGCGCAGTAATTATGCAGAGGATCAAATAATCGCGGAAGCAGAGCCCCCGATGGACGATGAAAAACAAAATTTGTGATTTATTTACCGTCGTTCTCGATAGAACACATCAGACATCGTGCGGATTTGCATTCAAAGAAAAGCCGTAAAAGAACAAGGAAGGCGACGATGAGACCCACAAAATCTTGCGCTGATGCGCTTCGCCCTTTCACCTGATCAGTCTGTCGAACGGCAAAGAACAAAGGGAAAAAGGATAAGTCGCTCGGTGTTGATCAATTTCTTGTCCAAAGTGCGCCATGTCTTGAACTTCAATTTTGAATAGTATTGCCTATCGCGACTGATATTTACTCTATAGACATGTGGCATTTGCTGTAGCTGCTTCAGCTTTGTGAATTTGGATCAACCACTTCTGACCCGCTGAATTAGATCTTAAAATTTGATTCCTGCTAAACGCGGTAGCGGCCCTACTTAGCCTCCCCCTTTAAACTTAGAGATGCAGCAACGAACAATCCGTTTTGGCAAGGTAAGTATAAGCAGTCAAGTAGTAATAATAACAGAAATATCCAATATTAACTGTTAATAATCTGCTCAGGAAGTAAAGTCAAAGGTAGAGCATTCTTCATAGGTACTTTGTAAACAAATGAAATGGTAGTCGGTAGCGTAACTGGTAGCGCACTTGCCCGGAAAGCGAGAGGTGCGGGTTCTAGTCCCGCCTGGGGCGAAAGTTTTGTTCACAACCCAGCATTCTTGTGAAACATTCGCAAGGCGAACTGCGGCCAAAAACAGCAGTTAACAAACAAAAACAAATTCAAAAAACAATAAAATGCTACTTGTAGATTTTATTAATAAACTTGGTTATAATGGGAGATCAATAACGATTATTATTATTATTATTATTATTATTATTATTATTATTATTATTATTATTATTATTATTATTATTATTATTATTATTATTATTATTATTATTATTATTATTATTATTATTATTATTATTATTATTATTATCCGCATAGCAGCAAAAAGCTGAGATTAGGGCTAGACTGTGGCCCCGGTAGCTTAAGCTTAGCCATTGCTCCGTACGAGTGGTCGGGTCAATTCCCGCCTGGGCAAACTTTTTGTTCATAGCCCAGCATCTTGTTACAACCGGAGGGCTAATTCTCATATAACGACCAATCAACTAAAGTGGTACATATTGGCCTGATCGACACAAGATGTTCGCTTAACATCTTCTTTACAAAAGAAAACATATTATAGTAATTTATTCGTTTTTTATTTATATTTATAGTCACAGAAAGGCTGTAACATGTATTTGTTGCAAATTATCAAATTATCAGCAGATATCATCAGTTATCATTATAACTCCATATTTACTTGTTTATGTTATGCACGTGTTTTATTATGCGTTTGTGGGTTTACTACGACAACAACACAACAGAATCAAAATCAGTCAATGAATTAAAACATGGGATTGAAACAGAACTCATATTGATCAAATTTTTACACACAACTGCCTTTAAGGACGCTTATAAGGCATCAACACATAGATCAGGATAATGCTCAAAAAATTATTAATTGAAGTATGAAAAATAGTAGTAGAAGTAATTATTATAACATGGTATAAATTAATGAAATATTGACAATTATGGCTAATATATATATATACATATGGAATAATGAAATAATTAAAAGTAATTCATTTTAAAATAATCAAACTAATCAAGCAATCCACTCTGCTAATTCAAGGAAAGGGATCGCTCTGAGCTGTAAAAACCTAAGCCAAACCCAAAAACCCATCTAAAGGCGTTCCAAACAAATTGGCAAATTGACAGAGGTTTTGTTAACTCAAGTAGTTGGTTGGGTCTGGTAATTGTGACGATCAACTTAAGTGGCTAGTAGAAGAGGTTAAGTAGAGGTGGAAGAAGCAGTTGACCTCGCTGAGTTCACTCGTCGGCGAGACCTTGGCAAGGCCGCTCGGACAAAAGCACTGTGTGCTATTTCTACCTCTCTCGAGAGGTGAACTGCGGCCGAAAACGTGCGTTCTTTTTTTGTGGTCGCAGCATAAAACTTCAAATCTAGCTAGGTAAAAAAAACCACCATGCGGCTCTAGTAATTGAAGTGCTTACGCTTCAAAGCAGATTAGGTGCTCGAAGTGCACTCGTTTACACTCTTTTAGGCTTACTGCAAAATATTTTTTATACTTTAGTTGGAATGAATCAGGAGCCCATTGTTGCCAATTTTAAAAGAGCCTAGCCCAGTAACTCTAAGAAATGAAGGCAAAGTTGGCACCATTGTAGGAGGCTATGTTTATCAACTACAAAGAACTGCGAGATCAAATCCCCGACCACTCGATTTTGGTCCACCTGTCTTTTGGACTGGCTTGAAGGTACCGTGCTTATGTATGCCGATAAAAGCTCTAGCTGACAATGTGATGGTTTTTAGCTTGCGTTTTTAGAAAGAATGCGAAAAAAAAATAAAAACATGTCTTTTCTTTGAAAATGCGTTCAAATACTTCTTCGAATTTCCGGCAAGGCCAAGCGTGGAAAATTGTCAAATCCGACGCCCAGACCTTTTTTCAACCCATCTATCGCGCCACTTTTTTCTCTGCTTTCTCTATTACTCACATGAAATCATTCATGAGTAAGCCATGTGTCGAATATTGAGCTACTTCGGCGGTTCAAACCCTATCGGGCTAACGTGACCCTCTTTCCTTCCCGGAATGAGCACGACTATTCCAATCTAGGGGTCCTACTTCCATCAGCCCTCCTTTCGCATCGGAAACTGGAACTGTCAGTGACCTCACCAAAAAAATGGTTTTCTAGCACACGGAGAATGATGACATATTTTTGACACAATTCCATGAAATCCTTACCCATGAAAAGCTCTCAAAATTTCTCCCTTCAGAAAAGATTTTGCGATCTCAATCCTTTCAGGGATCCTTACGCTCTAACTATCACAAATCCTTCTCTCTTTTCGGCAAATACCTCCCCAACTTCTACCAGTTTGGCCTTTCCTAGAGAGCCAAATACGATGGCCCTCAACCGGGAACCCTGAACGTTGAGTCGCCCCAATTCTCAACAGCATTTGTATATTGAAATGAATAAAAGAAGAGGAAGAGAAAAACGGGGCTATCGCAATATAGTGGGGATTCTCTAGAAATAAGCCAAGAGAGAGACATAATTTCAAGAAAATTGATAATTACTCACGATCCTTGAGTCCTCCTCCCTCGCCTGAGGCTTGCTCGTGTTTCCAACAACGAAAAAAAGAGAACCAAAAGCCAAAAAACCATTCTGGAGCTGGTGGTTGCCAAATTTCTCACATCTCAAAAACAGTGAAAAAGGAGCGATAGCATGCTCTGGCTGACGCTCTTTGATTTACAGATGCATTCCCTTCAACAGCCAGGCTCTCCCCTTTACAGCTGACTATTCGAGGGTAGGGGATCGGTTTCTCTTCTTTGCAAAGAGAAAATTAATATTTTCGTGATGATCAAAACGTCGTCAAACTGTGTGCAACTATGCTACCTAGTAAAGCTTCCATCGTTCAAACGGTAAAAGGAAGCATGGCGCATTCTTAAACGACTGACAGACAGAGCATTTAATCCTTATCAAATCAATGCAAAAAGCCTTAAACCAGCTCTGCAAAGCGACAATGATGAAGGTCATATCATAGTGAGTTTTCTCGAGGAAAAAAGTACAAAAGTGACAGTCATTCGTCATCAGAAAGCCGTCTGCTTCCAGCAATGACCTGAATTTCACTTGCAGATGTAATGTCCGGTGATGGCTGCAAGTAGGAGAGTACGTTGGACAGACCTCAATGGGGTGAGCCCTGCACCTAGGTTTTCCTGGGCTTTGTGGAGACATTTGATTGTGTAGTATTTATCGCGAACTTCAGATAGTACATATGATCTACGGCAGCCTGTTCAAGCAATTTGTAATGGTTAATCCCTCCCCCCCCCCTTTGAGAAAAAATAACTGAAGGAAATTCCTTGGGAATTATTGCTGAAAACGCTGCTTCGAAATGGGATAGGATCTTTTAAGTTCAGATTTAGCATTCTTTCTGATAGTGGTTATTACTAACCCTGAAGAAGTTCCAGATAAAATTCTGATAAAAGAGATTGCACAAAATGAATGCTGTGTGTATCTTGAAGAAGGGGGGGGTCGGGAAAGATGAGGGGGAGAGGCGGGAAGGGGAGAGAAGGCAGAAGCGACCTTGTCCGAAACGGTGGAAGCAACGTTTCACCATTTGTCTGTGGGTTTATTAGTGAAATATGGAGCTCAGTAGTTCAATTTCTTGGAAGAAAAAATGGGAAATGTGTGTGGCGTGAGTGGAGGGGAGGGGGTGAAAGGGGAAAATTAAGCGATATTCTTGAAAACTCTTCTTTTTTTCCATTGAGGTTATGAATGAGAAGAAAGAACTGTGACCCAGCCCTATCAATTCGCCATTAATTTCATCCCATTCATTTCGAGTGGAATGCATTTCACCAAAACATTCTATAGCTATTAATCGCCCCCTCTTCGTAGATCATTTTTCCTAGTCTCGAGGCGTTGGGGTAGAGAAGAAGTGGCGCGGGGAGGAGCGGGGGGGGGAATGGGATATTTTGTTGAAAACATTGCGCAGAAATGGCTCATCCGTTTCAAATAGAAGTCAAATGCGTGGCTTATCAGAAAAGGTTTTCATGTAGAAAAGGCCAGAGACTTCGCCTAACAAACCGGCTTAGACCGTATTTCCCTTGAACGTACAATTACCTTCTGCGGACTTGCCCCTGCGAAACTGGAAAATCAACTAATATATGGGTCGATATCCTTGCTATGTAAATGGCGCAGAGCACATCAGGAAAGTGACCATAAGATCTTGAATAATAAGTTCAATGTATCGCATTCTACATAAAAAAGCGACCTGGGGACAAAAAACCTTTCTCAGGCCTTTACTTCTAATGAGTTAAAGGGATCAAGTCACAACCAGCCAGCATGTATTAATTTCATATATGAAGGAAGTTTCGCAGCGTTTTCTCCAGAATGGTGCTACCGCACTTTGGTGGGTCATGTTCAAGATTTCCCAGTATGGGACTTACGAGTTGAGACTAGCGCAAGGTGATAGTATATTAAACAACACAAACCTGCAACCAAAAATGTTTTCACAGTTCTAATACAGTTAAGCGCATGCTTATTTTTATTGAAAGAAAGACGCTCAACCAATAAGGATGACTAGAACCCGATTAAATTTAAATTTCCATTTCATATATGGAAATACTTTCATCTTTATATGGAAAACGACCCGCAGAGCCAGATTAAAGTCTTTCATGGAAAACTTCATTACATAATCCATTTACAATCCTATTTCCAATGGAAAAAGGTAAGTGCAACATTTCTTATAAAATGGGTAGAATACCGATCCCCTTACTCCATCAAATTTTAATTGTAAAATCAGTTAACAAAGTTAATACAAATCATTATTATTTTTACAATATTATTACAATATTCAAAGTCTACTTAATCACTGCAAAAAATCAGGAAATGTTAATTCAAACTTGATATATCTATTGAAAAGTTAATTTCAATTGAACTCTTTGTCCTCCCTTCCCTTTACTGATGAGCACAGAGGGAGGAGACTTAACTTGTTTAGTCTCCGTCTAAGGGTCACGTGCGAAACGGAGACTGAACGACTTCTTTGTTCACCACAATAATTATCGTCCCAAATATACGCCATTATTTAAGGGCAGTTCCAATTTAAATATCCCAGATGGTCATAAATTGGACCTTTCTGAGAAGCAAAAAAAACAAAAAGAAAATAAAACCTTATCGGCATTTTGGCATATTTTGCTACAAGAACTCTGACCAAAAAATCTCATCATTTCCTACCAGAAGTTGAATGCCTGGCGTATCCAACAAGCTTATCCAACTCAACTTACTGAAAGATCAGGAAAGAATTCTCTTTTGAAATTGTTCAGGCATCTTAGAGTTTGGACTCAGAAAAGATTTCTTCAACTTAGGTAAGAAGGTTACCCTTTTGGGGTAAGATTAGGGACTGAACCCTAGTCCAGTAGCAAAGCTCAGCGAAGCAGAAACTGTTTAAGTGCCGTTCGAAACTAAAGCAACAGATACTTCCAACTAATGCGATACCTTCGCATTCCATTTATACAGTCTGTCATCATAAAAGAACGTCATAGAAAAAGTAAACAGTTCATTACTTGAGAGAAACGAGACAGTTACCGTAAGGTAAGAGAGAGGAGGAAGTGAATGAGGAGGTCTTTTCCAATGTAGAGCAAGGTTTTGGCGCCCCACTTACATCACAATGACTTAGCGCACATAGAAAGGACAATGCATAGAATTGCGAACCAGTTTTAAAATTTATAAAAAGAGAAAATTCAATTTTGCTGAATTCCGAGAAAAATAGAGGCACACCCGAGACTGGGTTCCAGGAAATATTTGAGAAACACAGCGCTTTCATCGAGAATTAGTGCGGCGATTAAAAGCGATACTTAACTTGGGCGGAATGTGGCGGCCGGCGAAATCCAAATACTGTTATCTGCGAGTTTCTATCTCGGGTGGTGTCGCAGGAAAATGGTGAGGGGATGAGAAACTGGATGACCAAGCATGGCGTAACCGCCTCCACGGAAACCGTCCGAATTGGTACCTAAGTAACGTTCGGCTAAGGGCTATCTTAGCATAAAAACCAAATTAATATCAGCGTTAGCAGTAATTATAACGGCGCATCGGGAAAGGTGCTTATTTACAACCAGTCACGGGCCTGGGTAAAAACGGGCGCCCATGTTCGCGACCATGGGGAACCGGAAAGTTGGGCATTTTGTTGTGTTGTTGCCAACCATCACTTAGTATGTGTTGTAACGATGGCGTTGAAGAATGTAAAATGTGTGGACAATGTGTTTGAAGTTTTCAGTAATGGCGCCGGTCGCAGTGGAGCGTTTTTGGCGCTGGACGCTAATCTGGAATTGATGAAGAAGACCGGCCAACTTGACGTCTACGAATACGCGAAGACGCTCGTCAACTCACGTCAACACCTTATAGATAGCGTAGATCAGTACCAGTTCATCTACGAGGCCCTGGCCGAGGTGAGCAAAAGTTACTCCGCTAATCAAGAACAGTCCGATGCTGGTCTGGATGCTATCTAGCACCGGACTATGTTAGGGCTTTGAGGAAGGCGATCCCGCCGGGTAACCCATTAAAGGTCACTGCCAACCTCGTGACCATTTTCAAAGAAGATATCAACTCCGCTAAATGTTGACTATTTGTGGAAGTAGTAATTCAAAGAGAAGTAGAGTTGATGTCGCGGAAAAGTTGCGCCTCTTTTCACGTGCACAGCCGAAGGTCAAATCTCGGATCAAATCTCGCTAAAGTCAACTAAGCCTTCCTAAAGAGTCGGTATTCCGGTACCGAACTTGTCTGAGGGAGTAAAAACGCCTCATAAAACATGCTTATTTGCTTTGACCTCCCTGATGTTGTACGGTCCATACCGCATTCAATGCCGTACGGTTGAAAATATAAGTGGAATGCGTGGCGCATCCCAAAAAAGTCAATGATCACACTAAGGAGAGCTCGATCATTTTGCTTTTTAGCTTGTTTTGTGAAAAAGAAGAGAGTCAACGTTGTTGGGGGGGGGGGGGGGGGGGGGGGGTGGAGTATCGCTCCTTACGCAGCAACGAAGCCGATATGGTAGTGTAATCAACAATAAGGCTACAAGTCCTACACTTTGTAAGATGGCGAGAAATGGTGGCTAGTGGCTATGAACGCTGCCCACCACGCCCATTCGATTCTGGTCATCAACCTGGGATCTTTCGCGTCCAGGTGAATCAAGCCTTCTATGCCTCCCAGGGGCGGTATCCAGTCATCAGTACGAGCCGGCTGACCCCCGAAAGTCATTGTAAGGCTCAATTCCATTCGAGGTGCCACCACACATTCTGAATGGAAGTAGAATGCGTGGCGCATCCCACAAAGGGATTGATCGACTCCTAATGCTTTGTCCTTCATACTTTTGAGCTCCATTAAGTTATTATAAGCAAGTGAGTCTGTACCTCGAACATTGTTAGATCGAGAGAGTAGGTATCAAGAAGAAAAAGAGGATGCTATTTGACCACATCGGGGTGATGAACGTGGGAGGTAGGTGAGGGCGCCACTTAATGGCTCAGTGTAGGAAGCCTTCCTGGAGAAACAGAGAAGACAAAAGATTTTCTGATGATTCCACGAAAGTTTTTTTGAAGTAATATATTTGAGGTTTTACTATGCTATTCGAATCCCTACGATTGCGGCAATTTCAGGGAAACCAGAGGGAAAAGCTATGAACTGTAATGATGTGGGTGATGTTGGAACGCATGAGTAGAGGCCTATTTGAAGAAATTCCCTCCCTCATCGTATTTGACTCTTGTCACAATCATTCGGCTAACGTTCCTACGACAGTAGCCCTTTCTTGTAGGCTCTAAAAAGTCGACACAATGGAGCAACTCTTTTAAAACGCCATTTCGATTACCAAGGAGAATGAAACAAATGCTAAGTAATTTGTGACAGCAAGGTGGAGATAGACAATGACCAGCAGTAACCTGCTCCTTTTTGACCAGGCATTCAGAAGTCACCTTGAACTACGTGTCAATGTTCGTCAATCAAATTTTCCTCGCATTATTTTTTGTCACCTGAACATTTCGCTTCTGAAATCGAAATTTTATATCTTATAGTGTTTTCTATTCCTTTACTTTCAAAGTTTAAGACTCCTAAACGGAAAAAAAAACCTGCATCTAATCTTTGGATTTTTCAAAAAAAAAAGGATAAAAGGATAAAGCATTTGCCGTTGATCAATCCCTTTTTGGGATGCGGCACGCATTCTACTTCCATTTGTACATTCGCAGTGGCGTTTGAATGCGATGTGGCCTATACAATGACTTGCGGGGGCCAGCCGATGTTCAAGTCAGTGTTTTTATCCCAGACAAGTCTGGTACCAATTAACCGACCCCGGAGGGATGGAAGGCTTGGTTGGCCCGGGCGACTCACGACCCAGGATTTGATCCCCGGACCGCTCGCGTGGTAAGCGCGCCACTGTCACTACACCACTTCCGCCCTAAAAGAAAGATAAAAAGTAAATAAGAAATTCGCAGAATGAATGAATTTGCGACGCGTTTGACGCACTTCCATCTTATGTGCAAAGCGCTTTCAAGTTTTTCCATCAGGTAGGGAGGTTCAAAGAAGTGAATGTCCCGGTTTTTGAACGATTTCCTCCATGTCGCAGAGGCCAGTTCCCCAGCAATGAAGTTATGTTTTATGAGGGGGTATTTTTTAACAAAAATTTTCCTGCTGTAATTTCCGGAGCCCCTCATTTCTAGTAAAATAAACCCTTATTTTATGATTTGCCCACGGCCAATGCGGAATCAAACCGATTCAAAAAGTCTTCAAAGATCTTGACTATTCGTCACCGTCTTTAACGGCATCATCGCGAAAACCGGGTACTCGACAGGAGGCCCCGTCGCGCGTAGCAAGCGCAAGTCACAAACTGAGTTGCAACCGCTCTCCTGTAGTAACTTTTCGCATTAATTCAAATAGAATGTACATTGTACGTCCATTCCATTTGGCCATCCGTGCGTCAGCAACTCGTTCACGGAATCAGTCTGGCTCTTGCCGCGCGAGCGGGCTCAACTGTCGGGCACCACGAAAACCTGAGCGGCACCCGTAGTCCTCCATAGTTTATCAGTGTTTCCGCTGACAATTAAAGCCTCGGCTTACCCTGAATTTTCATATTTTTTCTCAGTAAATCAGAGGAAAAATAATCGGTGCAGTTAAAAGGCCCTCCGTTCTGAGCCCATGTGCGGAACCACGAGCAATCTTGGAATTCCCTGCTCTATTATTACGCCGTATGAAGCTATAGCATGATTTGGTGTAGTTCCCAAGTAATCCTAGCAATAGTAGTTCCAGATGAGAAAATGAGGGAAATGGGAATTGCCCAAAAATAGCCTCAAAAGAGGATTTTTCTGGAGCTGAGCAAAGATACGGTAGAAAGGAACAATGTTCATGATCAGGCTGTCCAGAAAGAACAACAGCATTACTCAAACAAATGGATTCTTTCAGGCAGTGATGTGCAACGTGCAACCGATTCAGATGCATCAGTTGAAGAATCGGAGTTCGATGTACAAAGCGAAGAAGAACCGAGAACTCATGGAATCGCAAGATAATCATGAGAATAAGGTGTGTTTGATGTCGTACGCTCTCGCCCTTCGCTCTCGATTATGTCGAGATTTCATCGGTGCAGGATAAAATCGTCTGTCTGCCCTTCGGCAAAAACGCCTAGCATTGCGCATCATCGATTCTTATCAGCGTTTCTTTGCTGCTCTTCGACCAACACCATCGTGTACCATCAGCTGTGTGCTGGTGCTGGAACTGACCTGTTTCACCTCTGTCCCCAATTTTTGCGCTCACGTAACCGAGAAACGTCTGTAATCTGCTGAGATAGCATCTGAAGGCGTTTTCAAGTTCAGCGTTGCTTCCACGCGACACCGGGGCTTCCACAAGTCCACGGTTGATAGATGGACGTTCTTGCTGTAGCAACTGTAGAATATCACCAGAATGGTATAAATTATGGGTTTGCGATCGATGCTCGGCCACAAAAGGAACGACTGTACACCCCATCTACCCGTTAATTTCGTCTTTCGGGGGTATAATTACACCCACTCCCCTAGAATTCTAAGGCTTTCTTCTGGCTTAGGACCGCTTACCCCTCCCCTTCAAAAAGCCAGAAAGTGTCGGGTGCAGACCATACACCACAAGTGACGACGGCCTCCAGAAAATGCAAATGTTTTTTGCCAATGAAATGATTAACCTGTTACAGTTGTATTCGATCAGTTGACAGTAATTACAACTATCATTTACTAAAAATCAGCTATCACTATGAACCACTACTAACCAGATTTACTTGGAGGCCGTCGTCACTTGTGGTGTATGGTCTGCACCGCACAATTTCTGGCTTTTTGAAGGGGAGGGTAGCAGTACTATTCCTATCAGGAGAAAAATGACTCGCGGTAGAATGGGAGATACTTACTCTAGTCGGGTAGCCTACACCAAACTGTGATTCTTTGATTGTACACACTGTCAACACTCCCCCTTGGGATATTTCAAAAGGGGGCGCTATCGCAATATATCGGGGGGCATTTTCTAGCACCCCGGAACCGCTGGTATTTGAAACGGGAATGTCAAAGTTTAGACGTGTATTCTAACAATTCATTATAGGTACTAACAAAACAACCGACTCCGACCCAGAGATGCGCACCGTTTAGGCCAATGCCCCCTGTAATATTGCGATAAGCGCCAAAAGTGTTCGAAAAAAACTGTATGCTGCTATGGCCTTTTTTGCTTCTCATAAACCTGCAATAAAAATCATTCCTTTCAAATTACGTCGGTTTTCCAGTTACTGCTCCATCTCACGCATCCTCTTCGCATCGGCGACTGCGCAGGTGGCCATCGTCTAGAGAATCGAGGCAAAAATCGTGACGTTATGGTGGTTTCATCGTAAGATTTTATCGGCATAAACTTGTCATTGCGTTTCTGAAAAATGAATTATGGAAGGTCGTGGATTTCTTGGTGACCGACGCATCATTGTAACATTTTATTTCCTTGATTCGGTCGTCGAGGAAGCCTAGATTTGGTTTTGATAGAGAACTTAGGTGTTATGGTCGCATTGGAAGAGGCAGTGCTAAGGTGCAGCGCCAAGAAGCTCTAACCCTCATATTTTAAACTTATTTAGTTATTTACCTCTGCAAAGGCAACGCTGTAAAGGTGAGGGGACCTACGTATGTACATACCTGGCTCAACCCACCTGAGCTCCAAGCGTAGTACGGCTCCTTAACAGAAACAAGCCTTTGATGGGCCTTCAAAAGGGTGAGCCAGACATTTGTTCAGACCCGGCCTTCCTCCTTCCTTCCCCTACCCGTACAGATACCATTACATCCACCCGGTTATGGTTCCGCAAGTCACCTTCAAGCATAAGAATACCCGTATATCATTGCGAGTCGGTCCTACTCCCATCCACGAATATGTTTTTGAATCCTTTGGTAAATTTTTAAAAATATGGTATGCCCCAATTTCGCAATCGAAAACCTTCTGAGGCTCGAATAGAAAGAGCTGGGGAGAGAGGGGTGTGGTGGAGGAGGGGGGGGGAGCGTTGCATTCTTAATGGTTGAAGTTTTGTGAACCAAAAATCGCTACCCTCTAATTGAGCATCTTAAAAGTATCCGGCCAGGTCAATCACCGTAATACTGAACGTGATCAAATGGGTTTTATGGAGGTGCTATGTCTGGCCTAAAATGTGTGGGAGCACCCGTCGCTTTTGATGCTTTTGATCCTACGCTCCTACGCGTCTCTTTTTACACGCGTTGTTTGAAAACAGCTAAGAATAGCTTACAGCTTTGCCCCCCCCCCCTGCATACTTAGTGAGGATTTGTCCTTTTTTGCTCATTAGGTGTTAGGTTGTTAGCTGCAAAGTTTTCTGAGAGGACAAAAATCCCACATTAAGCATCGATCCACCCAGGAGGGCCAATCTATTGGCACCCACGCAATGAAGTAATTTTATGATGTACGGGCGTTTGTGTGGGCGAGGCACATCTTCACGAAACCGTTCAACGCCAGCAGTTTGTCCTTTTCCATCACGGTGACACAGCCTTCGTTCATGTTTATTTCGTGCGCGATATCCAAAAAAGCGGGAGGCCTCCAAAAGTTGAATGGTTTATTGTCGTTGTCAATTTGCGCTTTTGAAGTTCGAACCTTGACCTGGGATGGTTTGATCATGAACAAACTCAAGCGATCCAGGGCGAGGCCAAGGGGACTCAAAATTGCCTAGGCTGAGACTTGACCTTGCTGGGCTACTGTGACCTGGATTGATCAAACTTTGTCCAGCGCAAAGATGAGATTACTGTGTTTCTAGGAGTCAATGAGAGGAAAATAGTGTATTACTTCTGAAGCCTTCCCAATTTCAACCTCTACATGGCGGGTGTGGTCTACATAGAAGGGTGATTTTGCAGCTCTCTTACCACTTAGCATTCCTATGGCTCACCTACACGCTCATGGGAAATACCGAGGAATGATTTAAGTACTGGATCCAAATTCGGCGGCGGGACCTCTGCGACGATATGGAAACTAGATATATGGGCTAGTAGTGTGGCATGAACTGCATTCCAATGCCAGTACAATTCTGAATAGAAATGGACTGCATGGCGCATCCCGCAAATGAGGTTGGCCGGGATAATCCGATTGTTCATGATTGAATCAAGTATCACAATTTCATTTCGGCATGTCACATGTCGTGGAGATCACGACCATTTTTCTTCTCAGCAATGTAGGATACTGTAGTCACAGTGAATGTTTTGGAAAGTTGCTCATTCCAAAGCTATGGGAAAGCTCGCGAAGACGCGCTTATCATCAAAAGACATCTATAAGCGCGTATAAAAGCGCTTAACAAACATTCTAGGGGTTCGAGTTTTTGCCGTCAGCATCCTGGAGCTCTTGTCTTGGAGCTCGATTCATCGCTAGCTTTCCCAGCTCTCCATAATTCTCTAGCTTCGATTCCAAGTTGCTTGGGTACTTGCCAAGTGGGGTAGATTGGGTCAAGTCTCTTAGAAATTGTGTCAAGTTCTAGTTCATACGTCAAGTTATAGCGATCATTGTCGTTGTAATTGTCGTACGTATCCTTGGCATAAAAGAGTTAGTTGGAGGTGTGCTGTTCGTGTGGCAAGATTTATCCCGCGTGGCACCGTAAGGTCTGGCGAGCTAAGTGGAGAGCAGCCCCCCAACGACATCACACTTCTTAACCTCTTCATTTCACAGAATTCTCTGAAGGAATAGAACGGGATACGCCGTGCACATGAGCTACAGCTAGGGAACAGTTGAATAAGAGGGCAGATCTACGCCGCCTTCGCTAAAACTGTACGAATGGTCCGTCACATGAATAGTTTCTTGCGGAGGCTTTTCAAAGAGAATCTTTGACCATGTCTTCGGAAATCTCTGCTTGAACCAAACATGCTGCGTTGTTTCGATCGGAGTCACCTTTCAAGGCAGTCTACTACTAAAGGTCAGAACCTACATCTTTCCTTTCTTCGCAGACAAAATCGAGACAAGCTTCCATGGTATCGTACAGGTACACCACAGAAGTTCGTCTCGACGCTGATGGAAGTGAAACTTCCGATGAAAGCAAATCGTAGTGATAGTTTTTCCAGTTGATATGTCACAAGACATTAGCGCATGGTCTCATCTGTCACGTCTCCATTGTTAAAGGATGTACAGCTAAATCGCAAAAAGTGAATTACATCCTGATTAATTGAAGACACTTTCGACACTAATCGAATGGGCGGAGTCATCCTAACCAATACAAACTGCTAATTGGCGCGCAGCTTTTCTTTGGTATTCCAGATGAAAGAACCCATTAATGAGAGGGTGCGGTGGTCGAAGTGACTCCTACTTGCGTGGGATGCGCCTGAACACAACGGCGTGACCTAGGCACCAAGTCGTGCTTCGTAGCGCGTAGTCCACTCGGGAATGACTCATTGAGGGTCAGCACTTTATGGCAGAATATAAAATTTCAAAATTGCTGCCCATTGGCTACCTATTGGGAACACTAGGTCTCAATGGGGGTTGTAAGGAGAGAAGTATGATCCATCATGTAAGCATAAGCCTAAGCCTGAGCCGAAATTTGAGCTTAACCCTAGGCTTCGATGATCGCGCTCCTCACATGATCTGATTCAAGAGAACTGAACGTCTCCAATGGGGCGAGCGGGAGGGGGGAGGGAAACAGCGCGGAAGTGGTGTAGTGAAAAAGAGAATCTCACATTCTTGATTCAAACTCTGGCATAATCTCAACATCCAAACCTGACCACTAATATAACTATTTCCTTGGAGAACAAGACTGACTGTTCCTATCAACTGGTAATGGCAATTATGGTCCAAATCGTGCTCACAGTTCTCAAATGATTCCAATGGAGAGGAATAAGTAGCGATCAGAAGAAAAGGAATGTATCAGACATATATCTGCGCACGTCACCCACCTTTTTCCTTTCCATTAATTCAGGGAAGAAGCCCTTTTAGTCTTTATCATTTCTCATCATTTCACCCGTTTCTAAAGGCAATCCAACGACTGTAACAAGTCTAAGTAGGCGTTCTTGATGCCGCTTATCCCAGATGTTCTAATCAAACCAACAGCGCCGACCGTTGTCCTGCTAGCATACTATATTTTAGTGAATAGGGAGATAGAATAAATTCCAAAGAGTCTCCATAGATGCCTTATATTAGTCATAATGATTCGTTCGATAGCTCTAATGACAAAAGGAAGTGCCAAGACGAACTTGTCCAATCCTCTAAAATCGTCAGGTTTTATACGATTCTGTGTATTACAACGCAATGAAAATGATAATAATTTTTATATATGAACGGCTGTCCCATCTGGTGACAGGTTCCTATAATAACAATTTTTTGATGCACCATCCTGACTTTATGCAAATATAAAATTGCAAAATGCTACCCCATTGCTTTGTCGGCAAGGAAAGTTGAGAAGATTTAGCCGGTTGAGGTTGTTCGAAAAAGTGTCTCGACAGACTGAACAGTTGATCCCTCTTGACTTCGCACCGTTTCATTGGGCGCGAATGTATCATTTTGGGCAAGGTTCTATCAAAGGCCTGATTTTCTCAGTCCCGAGGGCAAACCATGTCTTTCGAGGTCTATTTTTTGGTAATTGTAATCCGATTTACGTGTGATCGACCAAGTCTTTCTGATATAATCACTTTTACGTGTGAAAGCTGTATGTTGAAATGGCCTTCGATAAGAGGGAGAAAAAAAACTTCAAAACACTGAATTTATTGCCCTGTTTCTGTGAGACTCTTCCTGCGAAAATCAAAGCTCGGTAGTTTCTGTTGGGAAATAAAGTTTACTATCTTGAGTATCTACATGATGATCTTTGACGTGCATAAGCGAATTTGAAGGTGAAAGTTATCACATTTCAATATCATCATTATTCTAAACGCGTTATCAAACACGGTTGCCCCCCCACAACCGCTACTACAATAAATAAATATTAAAATATTATCCACACATGACAATCTACTTCCTAATGTCGATAATACTGATACGCTTACATCATTTTTCTCCAAATTTAAAATTCGAATCCGATCGATAAAGTGCGACAAAACTTTTTTGAATACTTCTTCTATAAAATGGATGGCTGTAGATTTCGCTGAACATCTTTTGATCTTCTTTTTGAAAGCATACGGTAGAGCATGTACCGTACCTGTACTGCCCTTGCACCCAAAGAGCTGCACCATTATCTCCAGAAACAATTTTTACTTCTTTCGCGCTGGTTGTGCTCGAATGGAACTTTTTATTACGTAATTCTAAGCATTCAGAAATCTAAGAAATAAGGGTGTAAGAATGTCGCGTGATTTCACAGAACATCAAAGGAAATGCCGCCAAAATGGCGCAAACTTCCGGAGCGACTCTTCCTGACCGAATTTTGGCTTGGAATGTGCAATAAATTTTTGGCCGTAAAGACAGTCACGGTTATTCGCTTTTGAGAAAATGGGGAGAGAGGGCAGAGGAGAGAGCGGCAACAACAAAAGTGCAGTGGGAACCCATTCAGGAAAGGAGCTATTAATTTTGAATAACTGCGTTTTAGTCATAACAGAGCTCACTCGAACGTCAAGTGATTTTATTTTTATTTGTACTACTGTAAATTTCAGCCGATCACGCTCGACCGTACCTTCAAACTCTGCACGGTGAAAGCAAAGATTACACGTATATAAATGCGGTAGAGGTAAGTTGTGCTTATCAGATTGTATTCATCTTTCTTTATTGGAAGGTATACTCTCAATCTTTCATCTCAAGAACAATGAAAGACTGCAAAATCTCAATATTTATTTAATTTATTTATATCAATATCAAATACAAATAAAATATCAAAGTACCCTAATTTGGAAAAGATTTTGAATCTCGCCATCCTAGTTTCAAATTGTGTATCACTTCGATATGTCGAGCGCCTTAAGCTTTCAGCCTGGTAGTGAAAGAGTTGCTGGTTTCTCAATTTGTGAAGCGTGAAGACATTTTATATTTACTATTTATTATTTATTTGTTTATTGATTTATTGATTTATTTATTTACCCACTTATCACTTGAGCTAGATGTACTAACTGAGCTGGAAGAAGAACGATATACCAATTTAATGGATTTGCATCGCAAATTCGTCCGTCCGAAAATGGCGGTCACGCATTTGAGTGTCCTCCCCATGATCTGATCGAGCACCACCTGCCTCAATTTACGGCCCTGCGCCCCTGAGTTTATCCTTTAAGGCCTGGCTCATCCGGATTTTAGCAGTTCACGTCGCCGCTTGGCTCTCACTGGCTTTGGTTTTCATTGTCATAATGTCCTTGGGCTTAACTTACCAGGAAGGTCTTTCAGGGCGTGACGTGAAAGGGGTCGGTGGTTCGGTTTCCTAGGTACTTGGTCGCCAGCTATTCTGAATAGCTTGTCTTGTTCACACTGCCACGCGGGACTTTTTCCACTGCTCCTAACACTGTACTGATGCACAGCTTTATGACAAATCAATAATCGACCTACAATTTCCACTTGTGAGGCGAAGGAGCACTTGTGGTTTTTCTCTTTCTAGGCGAACTTGTAAGCACTTGTGGCTGGAGCAGAAACTGCCAGGCTCCTTCTCCTCACCTCCTTTTATACTGTATGGCGAGCATATCTTTTAAGAATCTAACAACATAATCGGCACCCACGAGCTAGAATTTCCACAACATCTCAAAGAAGTTACATGAAACGATGAGTCATAAGAAAAAATGTAATGCACATCATATTTTTAAATCAATCAAAAACAACAGATTCAATAATCCAAATATATCACTTGAAGTATCGTCGACTTGTCGACACTCCGCCCGGCTTGAATCGTTCTTCTGATCGTAGATGTTCGATCTCCTCTTCCAGCCGCTTTATTCGTTTTCTTACTTCGTTTTTTAGATCCGGTACTTCACACAGTGCGCGATGATGTCTCTTTTTCGGAATCAAATCCTCGACGATCGTCCCTCTAATCCTCTCGCAGTAGTAGCAGTCTCTCGGTGGAAATCTGCACTTGTCTTTTGGGCAGTTGCCGAAGCAGCACTTGCACACCTTCTTTCTATCGACGATTGTGTTTCGATCGTGTCCATCTTGTACCTGCGGGCAAGAGTCTGAGAAGTGACGGTCTACAGCGCCGCAAAAGGTACAGGTGTTGCTGACTTTCCTATCTCCAAAGTCTCTATAGGGAAACGTCTGAAGTACTTGTTCCAACTCGAGGGCTTGTTGGCAGAGTTGAATAATTCGCCCCGAAGAGTCTTCAAAGCGTTCCTTTCTTCTTGTTCCGTATCCGTCATCTCTTCGTCCTCTTGTACTTCTTGAACCATTTTCTCGAAGTAATCTTCATCAGTTTCCATCTCAATGGGCACTTGTTCCAATGCAGCGCCTCCTTTTGCTCCATCTGAGGCATCAACTGTCACTTGCACACGACTTGGACCAGGTTTTTCCGTCTCTTGCTGCTCCTTCGTCTGGATGATTCCTTTGAGACGAGCTATTTCAGCCTCCTGTGATTTTACCCTTTCTTTCAGACTTCTGATCTGCTCCGTAGTTGATTGGGCCTCCAGAGCCATTTCTTCCCGGAGAATATGAAGGAGCTGTTTTTTCTGCAACTCCGGACGACGCTCTTGATCCGAATCGTTCAGCCTCCTTTCAGCTTTTCTCTTCTCTTTGCAGAGCTCGTCGACGATTTTTTCGAAGTCGCTCGTTTTTCTGACCACAAACTCGAGCACTTTGTCCGCTTCCACGTCGAACTTGTGCTTCTTGCGTAACCAATCTCGCCGAAGACTGGGATTGACCTTTCCATTCTGAACTAGTGCTTCGAATAATCGGTCCGTGAGAACAAAACGAGTCGCTAGCTTCTTGATCTGCTCCACTGCTTGTTCCGCCGTTCGAAGCAGCTCGATGATTAGGAGGACTTGTTCTCCTGGTCCCCCCAAAACGAAATTTTCGTTGCTCTTCAGGTGCTCCCAGTCGTTTCTCAGAGTTCCAAAGACAAAAACTTGTCGATGAATAGCTTCTATCGTCAAGGTTAGGTCGTTTTCGAAGCCACTGACTGACTGTCCTTGGAGATACTTGTAGGGCAAGTTATTCAACTTTTGACATGCCACACATTTTCTGATGATTCTTGTAACTTGAGCCCGCAGTTTTGGAATCCAAAACTGTTGCCTCACAAGCGACATTGTGTGGCTTATGCCTGGGTGGCCCTTGTTGTGATAGTCCCTAATAATTGCCTCAGCCAGCCACGAATTCTGCAATACAAGCAATGGATTCTGGGCATCAGCGCTCAGTTCACTGCATCCTAGTCGTCCGTAACATCGAAGCAGTCCCTCATTATCCGATTTTATATTCAAGTGATGCATAGAATGTGAAATACGAGAAGTTACAGACTGCTGGTGGAATTTTACCAGAGTTTTTCCGGCAGCTCTAACTTCGCCTCCTGTAACACTTGTTCCTGCGTCACCTGTGTAGCGTAGTGGCGGCGAAACTTGTATAGGATGGGCGCGATCTTTGTTAGTTCGATGTACGAGATTCCTTATAAAACGCAGGACGTAAGCGACTACTCGCTTCATTTTTGATAGTGGCTGTCCTTCTATATTATGGAAAAGATTGGGATCCAGTCCTGACACTGTCTTCGCATTCTTCGAATTGATGGATAGAACGCTGCTGGAAATTGGCGGAAGAGCGTCATGTTCCTCTTCATAATTCCGAGTTGGTTCCACGAATGTGCATATGCTGGACCAAGTTCCAGGAGGCTCCCTAAGCACACTTGGCCCATGCCACCACCAGGAATTCTGTAGTTCATGCTGGGGTAGTCCTCTAGTTGCACAATCTGCTGCGTTGAAGTTGAGATGGTATATGGCCGAAACAAACTTGAACTCCCAAACTTTCCAGGTGACTTGTTATCTTCTCGATCTCATTGAGCCTGTTGAAGATCATAACGCTCACTTTTTGCAATGGTCGTGACTTTATCCAGCTAAGCACAATCTCCGAATCTGTTAAAGCAATACTTGGTTGGGGATTTTAGCACTGTCGCAGATTTGAGACAACATTTGAATTAAGCTGTCTTGCTCATGGCTAAGGTCATGGCATCTAGTTCCATTTTTGGGGTCGTTGGTTGTGCCTTGAGAGATGGTAATTTGCTTTTTGCCATGAGAATGTGGCAGTTATCAGCTGACCGTAAATAGACACAACTTGCCATGGCTTCAGTACTAGCATGCGGCAGAAGTCACTTAGTATGCCAGGCTTCCGATTGTTGTCTTCTCTGCAAGGAATCTAGGAATGGCTTTTTTGAAACCTTCTATATCCTTACATATTTGACGCCACTCGTTTTCAAGCCTCTGTGGAAGTACAGTATCCCAGTCGTACTGATCCTTCCAAAGAGTCCGAAGGAAGATCTTGCTTCGATGCAGCAATGGAACGAGCCAGCCGAGGGGGTCATACACTGACGCTAGTGCACTTGCCACTGCACGTTTGGTAACCTTCTCCGTTTCTCGGGGATGGCAGGAAATTTCCAATGTATCTGCCACGGATGACCATAAAATCCCTAGAACCTTGGGGCAGGTGTTCACGGACTTGTCTTTTTCCGCCATGTGATCTCTCAGTTTGGTATCGTTAGAGACGAAATTCGCGGATGATTCATATTTAGATCATTGAAAATTGTTTTCGTTTTCGAATAACTATCCAAGGCCTCCTCAAAGGTGTCCACACTTAGAACCAAGTTGTCAACATACAGGTTTCCTTTGATGTCCGCAACAAGTTTGGCATCCTTTTCGTACTGGTTCAAATGGTAATGGGTTGTTCCTGCAAGAAGGAATGGAGAGGAATTAATTCCGAAAGTAACTCTTGTGAATCGAAGAACCCGGATGTTCTTAGGAGATGGGGGCAACTTGTAATCGTGTAGCCAAAGACAGCGCGTGGCGTCGCGATCTGCTTCATGAAGTCTCACTTGTAGAAATGCCTTTTCTACGTCCGAAATAATTCCAATCCGCCCTATACGAAAACGTAGCAAGATTCCATAGAGTTCTGGCAGAATTACTGGTCCTCGATGTAAAACGTCATTCAAGGAGGGGCATCCTTTGTGGTGTGCTGAGGCATCATATACGATGCGTAATTTCGTGGTCGTCTTGTGCGGGGTCAGAAACTGCTTGGTGCCGGTAATAGTAAATAGTATGTCCGCTTTGGACCACTTGGAGATGCATCCTCCTGAACATCCTCAAGGATGTTGAGGTCAAGTTGCTCTTGAAATGTTTCATTGTACCTTTTCAAAAGGTCGGTATCCTGTTGCAGTGAGTTCCACAAGCTCACCAACCTGCGAAAGGCAATAACTCTATTGCTCGGGAGTGTGGCTGATACATTTTTCCATGGGAGGCGAACATAATATCCATCAGTTCTCTTTTCTATAGTCCGGTTGAACGTTTCCCAGACTTGTTGATCTTCTTGAGCCTGGATTTGTCTTTCAGAGCCCACAAATTCTTCAGCTCCTGCTTTTTCTAATTCCCAGTATTTTTCCCACAGTTCGTTCTCCTGGGTTGCTTCACACGGCTGAGTGAGCGTGTTAATTTGGTGTTCTTCCATGCTCCAGTAATCTTCGTCTTGTTTTTGGCCGTCCTGAAGCTGGCCGGTTAAGAGGTGGCCAAGCCTGGTCGGTAAAAGGTGTAGCCCCGAAGGCAATTCCAAATGAGGTTGATCGTTATGGATCAAAGGCCACAGTTGGTCGCAACCGAGTAATATAAGTGGTTTTGTAACGGATTTCTGATCGAGGCGAAGTATAGGAAGGCTTAGCGCGTGAACGAAATTGATGTCTTCTTCTCTTATTGGAGGAGCAGCGAATGAACTCGTTAAAACATCGTACGTAAGTAGGTTCAAAGAGAGAGGTTTACCTTCGATGTCCCAGACGTTAAGCTTCACTCGACGGCACACTTTTTCTCGGACTTCTTTGGTGCCGAAAGTGCGTATCTTCAGCCTTACTTGTGCCATCGTAGGAAGCTGAAGTTCTTCGGCCAACGAGGCATCTATGAACGAGACTTGTGCTCCTGTGTCCAACAGTACCGTAATCCTTCTCATGACCTTAGTGCTCGGGTCAAGAACTGTTGCTTGTCCCGTGGGCAAAAAGGTGTTATGTGCCTGAACGGAGATTTTTTCTGAATGTAATTCCAGGATGGTTGTTTCTTCTTCCGACGTACCCTCTTGGCCTATGTTGTTGACCTTCACTGTGCCTTTATCAGCCTTGTGACCTTGTCTTGCCCTTACAGTACCTCGTCCATTCTGATTACCATCCTTCTTAACTTCTGTCCCTACTTGTTGCCTTTGCTCAAACTGGAAGCAGCAGGAGGTGTGATGCGGCTTTCTTGCACTTGAAACAAGGAGGTTTCCTACATAGAGCCGTCGCATGACGAGGTGAAGCACAAATCAGGCAAAGCTTCCTTTCCCGAAGATAGTTAGATCTCTCTTGTGGAGATTTGTACTTGTCGCATTCTCCTGATTTGTGATTTTTGCCACAATACATGCAAGTATTAAGAGGCTTGTGAAATGGTTTCTTCTGATACTCATTCCGTTCCTGAGTTCTCGGTGACGATGGTCGTCCGACGTAGATGGAGATCATCTCTTCACTTGAAATGATATCCTCTAGATATCTCAAAAGCGTTTCCATAGTGAAGTCGCAATTTTCTGCTTGTTTTTTCATCAGCACCTTTCGTTGTATGTGCTGTGGAAACTTGCCCAGAATCTTTTTCAGCAGCCATTGACTATTCACCTCTTCGTTCTTTCTTTTCAGTTGTTCCACTACGGCTTGTATCTGTTCAAAGAGTGTCCGTTGATCTCGTATGGCAGGCGATCGCAAAGAGCAGCTTTCGAGCTTGTCGATCAGTCGAAAAACGAGTTCCTCTGCGTTGCCATACTTGTTCCTCAAAAATTCTATCGCATTCGGATAGTTTTCTGCCGTCACTTGAAATTTCTGCACCAATTCGAGCGCTTCTCCCTTGAGAGCATTCAAAAGGTAATTGAATTTGAAGAGAGCGGGCATGTCTTGTGAATGTACATTCGCATTGAAAAGTTCCCAAAAGTTATCCCATTCCCAGATATTTCCCTTGAAAAAGGGGATTGGTATCGTGGGGAGCTCTACCTTTTGTGGTGTGGAGGGAACTTGTAGCACTGGAGTCGGGGGTGTTAGCCCTGACTCACCCTTGAAGGACTTGAAAGCTCTTAGGCGAGCTTGGAGCAGGACGATATAGTCAAAGGCTATGACCAGTGACTTTTCCGCCTTGGAGGTGTATTCCTCAAAGTCTTTCGTTTCTTTTTCTGGCGGGTTCTCTAGTGAACTGAGGGTTTCCGCATACTCCTGTAACAGTTCTCGGATCTTACCACCGGCCTCCTCTAAAGCCCCTATCGCTTCCTCTAGCCTTTGCATGCTTTCTCTCATGAATGTGTTCAGATTGTCGCCATCTGCTGCGGCAACATTGAGTGCTTCAATTTTTTCTGACTTAAAGCGAGCAACCGCGGTCTCCAACCTATTGGAGTACATAGTAAGTAAACGCTTGGGGGTTGTAAGTTGAAACGCCATAGTAGGGGTTAGATATCCGCGTATGGAACCGACACACTTGTACGGATTGTCAGAAAAAAAGCTTATGAAAGCGCACTTGTATGGCTTAAGAGAATAGAAACGATGCACTTGGGACTATTAGAGAACTTGAGTGCACTTGTTCACCTACGAAAATGCTTCGCACTTGTTCACCTAGGAAAATGCTTCGCACTTGGTTCACCCAGGAAGATTTTCCAACCTGACGCTGGTATTCGTCTACTGCTCGATGGCACCCTGAAAGGCGGTCGGTGGTTCGTTTCCTACTTGGGGGGGTACTTTTGTCGCCAGCTATTCTGAATAGCTTGTCTTGTTCACACTGCCACGCGGGACTTTTTCCACTGCTCCTAACACTGTACTGATGCACAGCTTTATGACAAATCAATAATCGACCTACAATTTCCACTTGTGAGGCGAAGGAGCACTTGTGGTTTTTCTCTTTCTAGGCGAACTTGTAAGCACTTGTGGCTGGAGCAGAAACTGCCAGGCTCCTTCTCCTCACCTCCTTTTATACTGTATGGCGAGCATATCTTTTAAGAATCTAACAACATAATCGGCACCCACGAGCTAGAATTTCCACAACATCTCAAAGAAGTTACATGAAACGATGAGTCATAAGAAAAAATGTAATGCACATCATATTTTTAAATCAATCAAAAACAACAGATTCAATAATCCAAATATATCACTTGAAGTATCGTCGACTTGTCGACATGACGAGCTTTTTGAAAACGGTCTTTTGCATGATATAGGGGCAGATGCGGGACCACAGAACCATGTTTAATTTTTCCTGAACGGCCCTCTGAATACCAGAAAAGGGGTCCCTAGTTCGATTCCTCTTGGTGACAAATTTTTGCATTTCGAGTTGACGTTCCAAAATTCGCGCAAAATGGAGTTCTGATTGTTCTGGTTGGTTCTAACTCCATTTTGCGCGAATTTTGGCACGTCAACTCGAAATGCAAAAATTTGTTACCACGAGGAATCGAACTAGGGACCTCCTTTTCTGGTATTCAGAGGGCCGTTCAGGAAAAATTGAACATGGTTCTGTGGTTCCCGCATCTGCCCCTATATCATGCAAAAGACCGTTTTCAAAAAGCTTGTCACGCCCTGAAAGACCTTCCTGGTTAGTCCTTCTTCGCTTTGCAGGCCTCCGGTTTCCACTTATAAATATTGGAAGAAAAACATGCTTTTGTACTTTTTAGCCAGGTCCTCTTTTAGGAGAATAGTTCACTATTTAAATGGCAGCTAGAAAGCCTTTCCGAACAGCACAACAACCTTTGAAAATGGTCAAAAAACCAAGAAGTTGCAGCCAAATATCTATGAAAATGAGAGCTTTTTTCACAACCTATGAGGAAATCATGTTTCTTAAATATTTCATTTTCAGGTTGATGGTTTTACTAGGAAAGCGGAGTTTATAGTGACGGAATGGCCGAAGCAGAGCACAATCGACTCATTCTGGACGCTCATCTACGATCATTCCTGTCATACCGTCGTCAATCTCAGCAATCAGGGAAATCCTCGGGTAACTCCTACCCATCTCTTCTAACCTGTGCAATTGATCTCATTGGGCACACGCCTTCCGGGCTCGATTCACGAGGAAAAATTAGATTTATTGAATTTTTTTCAGCATTATCCGACATTTATACATAACAAAGGCAAAGCGAATTATGGTCCGTTCATTGTTGAAGTGCTCAATTATCATCAGTATCCGGCGATGACATCGCATATGGTCAAAGTGATGAAAAGGGTTAGTTAACCGCCATTATTCTGTTATGCTACCCATCCTTTCACCTACAGCTTTCAAGTATTAGGTTGTAGGCAGTAAAATTCATGTAAGTCTAATAAATAGAGCCCTGTCTCCCAGTAACTGCGACATCTCGACAGTTTTGATGTAAGACCTAGCCCTTTGAATAATCCTTAGTCTCAGCAGCAGTGAGTACGATAATATGTTGTGGAAAATGTGGAAGTAGGGGTGCCAAAGTGTTGCAAAAAAAGAAAGACCCCACTAAAAACCCAACCCAACCTTTCTACCCTATCAAAAACCAAGAGATGCGAGTCTCATTCCCTCCGATGAACTTGGATGGAACTCATTTATGAACGAGAATACCCCTTATTATGTAAACAGATAGGGTAACACCAGATCAAAACATACGGTTCCTTTATTAAATACCTTTCCATGAGCTAACGTCACTGCAGGGCGGAAGTGGTGTAGTGGCAAGTGGCACGCTTACCACGCGAGCGGTCCGGGGATCAAATCCTGGGTCGTGAGTCGCCCGGGCCAACCAAGCCTTCCATCCCTCCGG
>MU869415.1:0-13699 GCA_036418205.1 Ostertagia ostertagi | reverse complement strand
TTTTTTCAGCATTATCCGACATTTATACATAACAAAGGCAAAGCGAATTATGGTCCGTTCATTGTTGAAGTGCTCAATTATCATCAGTATCCGGCGATGACATCGCATATGGTCAAAGTGATGAAAAGGGTTAGTTAACCGCCATTATTCTGTTATGCTACCCATCCTTTCACCTACAGCTTTCAAGTATTAGGTTGTAGGCAGTAAAATTCATGTAAGTCTAATAAATAGAGCCCTGTCTCCCAGTAACTGCGACATCTCGACAGTTTTGATGTAAGACCTAGCCCTTTGAATAACCCTTAGTCTCAGCAGCAGTGAGTACGATAATATGTTGTGGAAAATGTGGAAGTAGGGGTGCCAAAGTGTTGCAGCAAAAAAGAAAGACCCACTAAAAACCTAATCCAACCCTCCTACCCTCTTAAAAACCAAGAAATGGGAGACTCATTCCCTCCGTTGAACTTGCACGAACTCAAGTTTGAACGAGAAACCCCCTTATTATGTAAATAGAGTAACACCAGATCAAAACATACGGTTATCCTTCATTGAATATTTTCATAAGCTAACAGCGGGCGGAAGTGGTGTAGTGGCAAGTGGCACGCTTACCACGCGAGCGGTCCGGGGATCAAATCCTGGGTCGTGAGTCGCCCGGGCCAACCAAGCCTTCCATCCCTCCGGGGTCGGTTAATTGGTACCAGACTTGTCTGGGAGGATAAAAAACACTGACTTGTACATCGGCTGGCCCCCGCAAGTCATTGTATAGGCCACATCGCATTCAAACGCCACTACGAATGTACAAATGGAAGTAGAATGCGTGCCGCATCCCAAAAAGGGATTGATCAACGGCAAATGCTTTATCCTTTTATCCTTTATGCTGATAGTGTGGGAAAGGTCAGCCACCGCATTTGGAGGCGTGGTTAGTTTGGGGCGGGCTAGTCTCAGGTGAAACATATTTGTGCTGCTACTGGCGCGCTTATGGCCACGAAAACGCAAAAATTCCGTCCTCCATGGCCTGGTTTCCATTTCCACCGGTCCACAATGGAATTATCGTACTCGCTGACTTCGACGATCCTTATAATTATTACGGCTCAGAAGCGTTATTTAGAGAACCAAAATGGGCCTGATACTGAATTTACTGAAATTGGCCTCTATGTAATTTTTCGAAATATGATGACCCAAGTAAAAATGGTGGTGTACTTATGGTTAGTAGAAATGTCCTCACTGTGAAAGAAAACAGAAAGATGCCAGAGATCCAACAAGTTTGATCATTTGTTCAGAGGTATGTATTGCTGAGGCATTCAGTATGCACTTTCTATTCTCCCTGGTCGCGGACCGGGAGAACAGAAAGTCAACGTGTCCTGCTGTAGTACAACAATAGAACAGGCGCGATGGTCTCACGGTGGAGAAGGAATCACGGTGAAGCAATCTGCAAAATGCTGATGCTACTGCTTGCAAAGGGGTCTATCGTAGGGGTGAAGTCAAAATGTCCGAGAACATTCATCACAGCGATGAAAAATAGTGCCATAAATTTCATCAAATCACGATTACCTGGGCTCTTCCAAAACCAATGGACAAAGTTTTAGTGGTCTCCATTTCGTGGTGTGCTTCACGGCTTTTTTACTTCATTACCACTGCCACTCCATTTCGCATCGCCACTATCATAGCTTGATCAGCTTCCAATTATGAGCTCACTGCCTTCCGAAGGTGGATGTTACGAAAAACTCGAAGCCTATTCAGATGTGAAAGAAGGGGTGGTAGAGAATGTTCCCAAATCCGAGAGGAAACGGCTCGAATCTCATGAAGTGGGACCCATGTGCTTCAATATCCGTTCTGGGGGATATTAGGCCGTGGATCATGTCATCGATGTGAACGCACTGCTCTGACCTCTCTACTCTCTTCCCGTCGCAGACGGCGATTTTTTCGGGTGTCCCCCAAGAGGCCCATCGCGCGGCGAAGGAAGAGACGCAGACGCGGCAAAGGACGAGTCGCAGCGCATACTGTAGCGGTTAGGCGTCAGGTTAAATAGAGTGTACCATACTACGTCTCATATCGCACAGCACGCGCTGCGACTCGTCCTTTGCCGCATCTGCGTCTCTTCCTTCGCCGCGCGACGGGCCTCTTGGGGGACACCCATCTTTTACCATAGACCAATCTGTGCCCGAGGCTGGTGTCAGAGTCCGCGATCTGTCGCGCGATTCGCGCGAATCGCAAAGAATTGCAAGTGCCCCATTTGAACATTTGAAACACTGAATATGAAACAAGTAGAATCATGAGCAGTCGTCATTCAGCCATCACCATCAAGCAGAAATGGCGGCAGGATTGGAGAGCACCTTGCAGTATTGATCGGGCACTTGTTACCCCCGCGATACTTCGCGCGATTCGCGCGATTGCGCGACAGATCGCGGACTCTGACACCAGCCTTAGGGCTTCCCAGGTAGCGCACCTTTCATCGCGATCCGTTCTCTACTCGCTTACTTGAGAGCCCGCCGTTTTTTGTAGTGAGCATGCCCCTCCCTTTCTTTCACATCCAATTTATCGTAACATCCTCCCTCAAATTGCTAATTAGGGCTACCACTGATAATGAGGGCGCTATAAAAGGCAGTATGTTGGAGGACGTAGATTTTGACTATTCATTTCTTCTTCTTTACCAAATACTGGCTATGAGCATTCTGCTAGCTGCTTACTGCTAAGCTTATTTCCTACAACCTAATACCTCCCTTCAGCTATGTGCACATGTTGTGCTTATGTTTCTCCGTAGAATAGCGTTGGAACGTATTTTCTGCTTTAATGCCTATGCTTACGTAATGTTGTTGTGATGCAGATGTGCTCACCTAATTCCTCTCCCCGTGGCAAAAAGCGGTCAACGAGACCTGAGCTGAAGCTACATCAGGAGAATACGCAGAGGAATGGGGTGTCGGCCGGGGAATCGTTCCGTCTGAAACCGGAGTATCGTGGACGACTTCGTGGCGTCGACGGAGACACCGATTATCGCTCCGTCACTCCCGCTCCGAATTACACATCTGCGGCGGGCAATCGCCTTCGAGCACCACGACGTCGTCTATCGCGGTCCGCAGACGCCGTCCACGACCGGGACCCCTACAGTGAGGTGCGCGCTTTCGACCAGCACAGCGTGCGAGTTCTTTCACACACACCTACCTTATCCCACCCCTGTTGCTCCCCCTCTTGATTCAGTTACTCTCACCTGGATTCGTTTGAGTTATCCATGGTGAGCAGTCTCTCGTTTGTGAGTCTGTGAGCGTGCGTTCGTTCGTTCAATGTAGTGACAACGTGCTATCTTGTTTAGAGGGGCGCTGCTGACATTAACCGACTTTTGAATATTCGACGAGAGAAGGCCGATTTACAAAAGGAGAGCACGAAGCAAATTCAGAAGCTGGTGTGTCGTTGAGTCCTCTGTGTGCATTCTCTTTTTCTTTTGTGTTCGCCATTCTATTCCTCTCTTCTCACGCTTCTCCCCTTCTAATCGCATGGTGTCCCTCTGTCTGCCTTTCCCCCCTTTAAACTGGCTAACACCTTTTCCCCATTTGATTGATTTTTTTTCCGATTTTGTTCGCTTCGCAGATGTTACTTTCCAGACATTCATGATTTCGGACATCATGTCAAACGCTTCCAGCAATCAACAAATAGATACTGAAGTTCGCATCTGCTGCGTCATACAGGTGAACTTTCAGAGGCAACTTCTTTCACTACTTCTTATTCTTCTATCTGTTTCCTTCGTTAATCTGCTTTGTTGGAGTTAGAAAGGGTAAAAAAAGGGCTTTCATTTATCCACTGCTATTGCAGCTTTTGCAGCGCTCCCAAATAATTTTTGGCTTGTTTTGTTTGTTAACTGCTGTTTTAACGCCGCAGTTCGCGTTGCGAATGTTTCACAAGAATGCTGGGTTGTGAACAAAACTTTCGCCCCAGGCGGGACTAGAACCCGCACCTCTCGCTTTCCGGGCAAGTGCGCTACCAGTTACGCTACCTGGGCACCGTCTCGCCCTAACCAAGAACTCCACAGTTGAGCGGTAAACGAGAGGTATGGGTTCAATTCCCATTTGGGGCAAACCTTTTGTCATAACCCAGCATTCTTGTGGAACCTTCCAAATTGTTCGCCACATCTTATGGCGAGCCGGACGGACCAACGTAGTGGCAAGTGGCGCTAGTTACCATGCTCAAGGTCCAGGGTTCAAATCTTAGATCTTACACCGCCAACCAAGCCTTCTATCTCTCCGGGGGCCGTAAACTAACACCAAGGTTGTCCAAGAGGGGGGGGATAACTGACTTGCCAATCGCCCGTCCCCGCAAGTCATTGCTTAGGCTAAATCGCTTTTAAAATGCCATTGCGATGCTGAATGGAAGAATTACGTATTCATCTCAAAAGGGACTAATCATTGCCGAATACGCGATCTTATGTCCTTCATAATCGCTCCTCGTCTTAACGGATAACACCTCTACTTGCAGCGGAGCGGTTATTGGTAGGGGTGTTGTGCGCCAATTTTGTGGAACTGGGTCTACCCAAACCCCACACCTGAACATATGGGAAGTGCGCTTTCTCAGCGCCTCGTCGCTTGTCTCTTTGTCTGAAATGATTAATCGAAACCATCCATGAGGAGCAAAGGATTCCAGGGTACTCACGGTGGCTCCCTTAGCTTATTATTACTTTTGGACCAACAAGCACGTGCTGTTTCACTAGAGAATCCTGCTGCCCTTATCTTGCCATAGGGAAGCGTGCCTTTGAAGGTGGTGGGTATGTATGGGATTCACCGCTCTTCTACAATAGCCAGGATCGACAAGGTTGTGTTCTGCGTCAGGTACAAGGGCTTTGGCGCAGGCTGATGAGGATCACCGTTCAAGAGACCCTAGAAAAGTGGAGCGAACTTTGAAAGGCCTTCCTATGTCACTTCAAGAGCTCCTTTTGACGCAAAGATTTCGCAAAGCGTCGGCTTGTCTTTCACAATTTGGGCAAATTTTCCAAATTTTGGCATGTCTGGTTTAAATATTGTGACCTCTGCCCTTGAACGATCTCAACAGGTCTTTGTGAGTCTGACCCACCATTGTTGGAAGACCTATTCAGGGGACAGATACTAATCCGTGACCCTTGGCACGGCAAGTCCCCATATTTTTTGCGCAAGAGATTTATGTTAGAAAAATTACTCTTTTTGTCTGACTTTGTCGGGTAATTGTTTCTCCGAATTTTCTTAGTGCAATTTCAGGTAAGGATGTGGCCCATTGAGAACAAGGTGCCATTGTCCACAACAGGTCTCATGGACGTCATCAAGATGGCGCGCAGTTGGCGACGACGAGCTCCTGATCGGCCAGAAAGCAAACCAACGATAGTAATGTCACAGTTAGTTTTCGCCTTCAGAATACCACTTTTCGACGTTACGGCGATTTCTATAAAACTTTCGATTTGCAGCAATGGAGTCTCTCGGGTCGGAGTATATATTGGAGCTAATATATGTATCGACCAGATGGACACGGACCATGAAGTTGATGTGTTCCATGCGGTGAAAATGATGCGGATTAATCGACCACAGCTCATCGATATGAAGGTTCGTCCAAAATTTGGCGACAGCGTCAGCAATAGGAAGTCGCGCATTTCAGGGGTGAAACTAATAAAAAACAAGGTAATTTACATAAGCCCATCAATGGAGAGATTTTATCGGTCCATGTTTGTATTTCATAACAAAGAAATTTCGTTCCGAATCCTCACATGACATTCCACTTGTACAAGAGACCGATAGTCTTCTTTTAAGGCCATTGTTCACGTCGGTCATTTTCGTTCTCTGGCCATTTATTCTTTATTAAGTGGATTCTTTGAAAGCTTAAAAAGTTTGGGTTCACGCTCGTAATAAGCACCGAGACATCTTTTTCGGGATCGTACAACGGGACAATGTGTTCAAACTCTTGAATGTTTATGCCGAGCGATGCTTCGAATATTTTTGAAAACTTAAAAGAGGCAAATAGACGCCATTTACTTGTCGTTTAAGACTCTGAACATTTCTTCAGGATATTTTGGCTTAGGGTTTCTTTTTTCATTGGAGCTCTAGTTTTTTTTAATACAATTGGAGGTAGAGCTGTCTGCTAGATGTCAGAGCCTCCCCTTCTTATATTTTGCTTCCATAGACTAAGTTCTCTACTCTACATTTTTCTCCAACAACCCCCTCTCGCTCGTAAAACTTCCAGAACATATTGTACAATAGAGGAGTAAACTTGGAGATGAGAGTGTAGTGGACAGCGAGACGTAGACGCTACCGCATTCGCACCAGCCATAGACTCCTAACTCACACGTATAGGTCATTATGTCAAAGCACGACATCGCGTCTCTTTTCGTTCAACGTCTTTGTTCCGAAACCACCGCAGAGCACTACGAAGACTACGAAGACGCCTGCCTTCCCATAGAGCTCGAAGGCACATCGCGCTATTAGTTTAGAAGTCTCTTCTACAAATGACCCGTAGTCCGTTTTCGCAGATAGTGCCACTTTTGAGACTTATATTTCATCGTTTTCGCAGGCTGCGAGGTCAATCGTTGTTGTGGACGTGGTCTTCGTAGTTCTATGCGGGGATCCCGGAACGGAAGCAATGGATTAGAGAGGCGACGTCTTACACTGACGTAATGCTCCAACTCATTGGATAGAAGCCTATGACCGTTACGAATGCGTGGCGTGTGCATCTCGGGTGTCCCCCAAGAGGCCCATCGCGCGGCGAAGGAAGAGACGCAGATGCGGCAAAGGACGAGTCGCAGCGCGTGCTGTGCGATATGAGACGTAGTATGGTACACTCTATTTAACCTGACGCCTAACCGCTACAGTATGCGCTGCGACTCGTCCTTTGCCGCGTCTGCGTCTCTTCCTTCGCCGCGCGATGGGCCTCTTGGGGGACACCCGTGCATCTCGCTGTCCCCTACACTCTCTCATCTCTGAATTTCTGAGTCTCGGTGCCCGGTCGCTCGCGATCTCGTTAAGCTTCGACCGCGGCCGTTAATCCTGAATTTTTTCGAGCACTTCTTCTCCATTCTCCTTTACTGTTGTCTCTAGGGCGCCTTCAACATTCCCCCTACCAGCGCCTCCTAAGCTGTCTATTTCTATGTTGAAATTACCCAGCTCCTGCTAACACGTATGTGACTTAATAGAGAATTTTTCAGGATGAATATAAGTATTTATATGATTTGATGCTGCACTGGTATATGACGAATCCGGAGTATCGGGTCCACGACAAGGACGTCTCTGACGACGAAGGTGGCGGTGGTGGCGCTGACGGCTCGAAACCGTCCTCACAACGGCAGTCACTTCGCGACAAGGATCGCTTCCTGCGAGGACAGAATTCGGTCCGTAAAGACTCCCGCCCTCGCAAAAACCCCGCGGACAACTGATCGCTGCGATGTCAGCGATCATCGGGCAAGAGTGTTCCCACATGGGATCTTTAGCCTAGGGACGTACTAGCGTGATCCTCGCGGCAGTAGAACAATATCAGTGCTGCATCTATACATGTTTCCATTCAGATCTTTCCTTCATCGTGTTTTGTTTGTTCATATATAAAATCAGATGAGTCAGGTATAATAATCCGGTACGGGTCTTTCTCAGAAGCCACTAGAATAATTTGCTCATCGATTCCTAGTCAGTTGTGCCTATTACGAAATTATTGTTTCTGAAATCTATATATAATAAATTTCTATTTATAACAAAGCGACACATATCATATTTGTTACTAGTTCTATTATATTTGTGCCATTTGTTCTGATGTATTCTATAGGATTCCGAGAGAGCACGCACATGTGTCTGTTCTTCGGTGACGAGAACAAGTTTATAGTTCTGGTCATCTGTGAGGTGTTTGACGTCGATCGGTCGCGCGCGGTCGCGCGGCCGACGACGTCTGCTCTGATCAGATCGGATCACTCTCGTTTAGGTATCAGTTCTCAGATGATGCACTTCTTAGGGAGCCTTTTCTGTGGCCTTCTATGAAATACATATTGTACATTGTGTTATTCCAATGCTTCCACTGTGATTTCCGATTTTTCTTGAATTTATGCAAGTGAATAAATACAATTTGTCTAGACCACGTCGCTTTTTCAAACGAATCGTCGAATTCTCCGCCGTAGCCGTGAGTGCGAGCTTTTGCATGGAAATCTTGTCCCTGGACAGTAACATCCGCCACATTTGTCGCCATCTCTTGAAAAACTATCTTTAACACGTTGACGACAACGCGCGTTTTGGCTATTTTGGCCGCGATGGACATGTGCGATTTTGCTAGCGCGGCGGCCGCGGGACACATGCGTCCTGCGCTGTCTGTCAAGGCGCGTTTTTTGAAGTCGCAACTGAAAAAGGCCCGAAACACAGTAGTTGATTCAATTAATAAAAGCGTTCAGAAAAGTAAGTTATTTAAGAAAGATTCACCGTGAACTAACGAATATTAGGGCGAAAAAGAGTGAGAATTGGTGGCAATATCAAGAATTTTTTCCTGTCATCAAGTAAGGAAAGCTAAGAAAATTGAAACATTAGAAGGAGGTAATAAAGATAAAGCATTGAGCGATCTAGCGTACAATGCGAAGTCGTAATCTGATAGGAACAAAGTGTAAAAAGTGAGGCAATTTGAAGGATGCCTCGAACAAGAGCGTCAAATACGAAGCGGCGAAAAATTGATTCAGCGACAACATATAAAACGAAGCACATTTTAGTTTCACTTGTACTTTCTATAAAGTATTAAACTTATGCTGCATATTGGTACTTGACTCTTCCCTGAAAAATAACGCTGACAAGTTTCGGACAAGGAGTTTTGACTCGCCCAAGAGCCAAATTTTCCTCAAGACCCATTTTTCTTACTAACGCTGTGAACACAAGATTTGTTCTTTCCAAGGCTTGTCAAGATTACTCAGCATAGGAGTGTTTCAACTAATAGCTCTTAGCGGAAAGTTGTCCATGCAACACATCGGTGTTCCCTCTTGACGACATTTTCAAGGATCCTGTTTGTTTAGTTCAATTTTTCGTAAATTCGAGGAAATTTCCGTAATCTGCAACTTTTCTCTATCTGAACCATGCAGGCCTATTTTCCATGTTTCTGCGCAGATATGAATTTGTTTATAAAATTAACCCAAAACAGTAATTCTTTTGCGTTGAATTGCTTCAGCGACCTACTATTATATGGGATCCTATCAGCGAACTAACAATAGTCAAGAATTTTCTATTCGTAGAGTTTCGTATCTAATTGTTTTTTTATTTCCATACTCACCCACAAAGAGTTCGAATATGACGTAAAACCAAAGATTTCACAGGCTTTGGATAACCTTTGCAAAATTTGAGCTTACCTCAACCTTTTTGCGGACCACATCGCTTATAGTTATGATAAAGCAGAATCTATCGATTGAGTACAAAAAAGCCAGGAAAAAGTTAGGGAAGGGCGAAAAAACTACATTAGATGGGTGCAGGACACATACGTCCCGCGCTGTCCGACGTGGCCTACAAAATGCGGGACGTATGTGTCCTGCGCTGTCGTCAACGTGTTAACGGTGTTCCTAATCTTTTCATCAGCCCCTAAGCCGGTAGCCGCCAGACTTTACTAGGTAACCCTAGTAAAGATATTGTGATAAAGAAGTTATATTATAAATGCAATAAGTCGGTTCTTTATTACAGCAGTTGGGTTGGATTCAGGAATTTTTTCCACATTTTACAAATGAGTTGAAACTCTGGCTATTTTCAACTTTTGGCTGTAATTAAACCTTCGGCTGTAAGAGAAAAATTTCATAACTAAGCGATATGAGAGTATGGATAGAAAACAAATAAAAATAAATAATGGTTAAACGAGTGAAATCAGAGGCCTGGGGCGGGCAGGAACGGTTTTGTTCCAAAGTTGCCCATCAATTAGTGAGAGGCGTTGGGAGCAAGTCTTTTGCATACCACACCGGTAGGGTTAGAAGGTGGTTCACGTAATTGCGCTGCAACGACTCATCTAAATGCTCCTGCGCAATCCAAAACTCGTCACTTCCTTGAAACTAACAATGAAAATCAACAATGGAGCAAAATTGTCGAGTTGTAGTAGTGTAAGCTCATATCTGCACTTCCTCAACGACCACTGGTTTGGTCTTCTGTCAAAGCTCAAGCATGCTTGACCAAAAATTGAGTTAAAGTTGAAAAAATTGTTTCTAAGGTACCAGCTCAGGCCCTGGTTGACAGCCAGGCTGACGACACCACGTCACAGCACAGGTGTTCGCTGTTGCCATAAGACTATAGTGGAAGAGATAACCCTCGCCCCGAGTTCTGCGGTCTGCACTTGACGACTAACAAGGGAAGCGGCCAAGAGAAGTATGAGTTAGAATTAAGCACGTCTGAACCTAGGGCCAGCTAAATCCAGTCCCGAGAGTCACGGCGATGAAGCGCTTGAACATTCCAGTTCTCATATCAAAGGATACAATAGACGGTTTTCGAAAGGGGCTGTACAATAAATTGGCGAGCGTTAGCAAGGTGTTGCATATTCAAAAATTTCTCTCCGAAACGATATCTGTTAACAACTGGGCTTCCTTTAAAGACGAAGGCTTCAGTGGCCTAAGGTAATTCGCGATGCCAGGATTTGATCCCCGGACCGTGCTCCTGCTAAGCAGCGCTATCAACCCAGCACGCGCTGTGATCGACTAATATCGGCATAAAATTTGTTTACTTTGAGACCATGCGTTAACCTACTTCCGGTTCAACACAATCCGGTCCCTGTATATATTGCGCCCTCCTTCTCATGTTGTTACAGTCAAGAAAGCATGTCTGCTGTGACTTCTAACTTGTTACTCGTAACATGAGCTGTGTAGTCTACATGTTGTGTCACACACAGCCAGAGAATAACAGAGCTCATTGTAGAAGAATTTGGGGAGCAGGGACCAGGTATTGAACCCCTTGAGTAATCGTTAGTCATCTGATTGGGTTCAGTAATTAGTTGTTATGACGTCCGACGAATCACCGTGAAGCCTACCACTCATTTTATGGATCGGCATTTTTACCGGAATTCGCCCCAACGTCGGCAATGTTTACTTACCGAAAAGGAGAGCGATCGGCCTCCGTGGTAGAACTCACCACATCACGGCTTAAAGCTGTGCGTGTTTTCTGCAAAGGAAAAGTGAAAGCAAAAACTGAGGTGGACCCGCGCAGTGAAGGAGAAGGTATATCCCTCAAGAACTTCCTCGGTCAGACTCTGAGCTCTGAAATTCCCATTTTTGTAATGAATAATGATGAGCCATTGACTGGTTTGATGGGTGAGAATAGCCGGAAGTGCAGAGATCGGGCATGTTCTCACTCAAAAGAATGGAGCGAATTTTCCTTGGTCTTTGGAAGTCGGCCATCGTAAAGTACTTTCAAGTTAAAAAAAAAAACTAAAGAAATCTTGAACTTTGATGAGAGAGCCTTATACTACTTACTCACAGGTCCTGTTCTACCTAAACCCATCGCATGGTGTGCCTTTTATATTTTTTGTGATGCGCTATGCATTTCAGTCCATTCGTGATCGTAGTACCCGTTTGACCAATTCGTAAGCTACCTGGGCCGTTCACCTTATGGGTCAATCGCAATAAAGCTCACAATGAGGAGGCTTTCCAGAACGATCTGAGCGTATTTCAGTTCAGGGTTGGATTTCTGCGCCATGCGCTTGATGACGACATCTTGTCTTAGACTACCAATGTAGTGGTTCGGACCGGTTACTATAAAAATTAGTAAGTATAATACTCGTACAAGCTTGTCTGATTAGTCCCCACCACGGCTTTCGAAACCGGCTAGCCGTATTTTAGGATTTCCCTGTCTAGGGAGATGTGCGTTTAGACCTGTAATCTGATCAAGAGTGATTTCTGGTGAATTCTCCCATTAGAAGTGGTTAACGTTTTTCGATGGTACTATACACATATCGCCCCAGCTGCACCCGTGGACTCCCTACGAAAACTTCTCCGCACTCTCTTACGCTTGGTTTGAAGGCATTTTTACTACAATTTCACGTAAGAGTAAAAACCACCTAATGTGATGAGATCGGAGAAAAGCGTATCCCTAAGCACAACTGCCCATCGTTGGGCACATCTACTACCTATGTTATCAATATGGGAGCTGTGGCGAAAGGCAAACTGAAGAATCCTGACGATGAGCTTTGTAGGAGAAATCGGCTCACCTTGAAGCTTGTCCTTGAATGAAATATCCTAAAGTTGTCGAGGAAAATCACTGTTCCGGGACGAAGCGCGATCGTCGTCGCGTTCTGAGGGGAATGGCAGATTTGAGAGAAAGTCACATAAGCCTTGTAATAGGCTAGCGCATCACGGGCATACGTTTCTGACTCGTCGCCTTCTCGAAGCACTCGGAACGGAGCTCGATCGTATGGATTGAACCTGGAACAAGCTCAACTTAAGCAACTTAACTTAACAAAACAGATCATGATCGAGTTTTCATGTAGTCAACACAAGAACACTTGGAGCAATGAAAAGCAGAAAAAAACCTTCACTCTAAGAAAACACCAATCATTTATTTTATCCTAGAACATGGAAGGCTTTGGTAGTCATTTGGGTTGTGCTAGTATCAGTATTTTTTGAATATCAATTTATTTATTGCTTGCAAAAATTTACAATATTAACCAAAGTATTCTATACGTATTACACATCATTGTTAAGAACCGCTTCGCCTTGGCGAGTCAATCTCGACAAGCGGAGCATGGCCAATTCCCGAAGGTCATTACGATCACTTCCCCTTCCCTCCTTTGAAAGAACCTTCTACCTTCATCGGCGTGTTTCAATGGTAGCTGTAGCAGTCCTACCTCCCACTGCGTTTGCAAACTGATTGCTATGTTCGGTGATACCCCACCAACCCGAAAGTGCCAAGGTTTTTTTGGTCAATAGAACTTAAGTATAGCTTCACATAGTAAACAACTTGCTGCAAAGGGTAGCTGAACACAATGGGCCAGCTTCGAGAAATCAGACACTTATCTGAAGCAAGGAAATCGCCATCATCACATCATCCTAATCTAGGTTTCTAATTTTTGGGAGCCAGCGTTTCCATCGTCGCTTCGTTTTCATGTCCAAAATCGTCGTTTTCATCGCCTCGTGGTCTACCGGGGCAACAAATCCCTTTGAAGGTGCAAGTCTGCACCTTCAAAGGGATTTGTTGCCCCGGTAGACCACGAGGCGATGAAAACGACGATTTTGGACATGAAAACGAAGCGACGATGGAAACGCTGATCCGTGAATCAGGGAAGACGACGAATGTAGACTTCATCGCGATGCTGCTGAGACAGCAGATGTTGTCGAGGCTGCTATAACCAACGCTTTCCGTCGATAGTGGTCCGTTACTGCATTAGATCGCATATAGGAAAGTGGGAGTTCGATGTAGTAGTTGTGAGGGCTTTTTCGGCATTGAATGCTTTTGAGGGCGTCACAACTTCGTGCTAAACCTTAATTGTTGACTGCGTCATATTACACTTATTGTTTTTTAGAATGTAGCAAAACCATAGAAAGTGCAATACATAATCAAATGAATAGTATTATCCTTACAAATAAAGAGGTGCTCGAAAAAAGGAAAAAATCCAAACATCCGCTTATTCTTGAGGTGTCGCCCGAGTCGGATGGTACTGTCGCCGGTGTTATAGGAAGCTATGATAACTAGAGGAGATTAGCTCATTTCTCGACCAATATTTTATTTTCAACTCTACATAACAAAATCAGTTATCTGCATTCAAGGCAATGGTGATACCTGCCAGA
>MU869414.1:13084-44534 GCA_036418205.1 Ostertagia ostertagi | reverse complement strand
CCCCCCCCCCACCACTACTAGGACCTTCCCCAAACCCAAATATGACCCCGCGTTCTTCCGTTGGGAAATGGGCAACGCACGGTTGACCCTACTTATACATTGGGAGGCTCTTACTTGTTAGCGTTCACCCCAGTTTGTAAAGATTTTTGTCTTATCAGCGATTATCACAATGTGAAAATTCCATTTGGCATGACCAGCTGGGGACAAGAACTAAACAACCCCGCCCGTACGTGAAGGGTTACACTGGTTAATGGCGCCTAGAAACAGTACCTAGAAGTTGTTCACTCTCAAAACTTCATTTTAGCACTTATTATGAGGGCGCTATTTTCCTAAAATTTGCCCGTAAGTTGAATTTACATTTGGAAAAAAAGCCTTCGAATGTCTCAAAAACGCCCCTCCTTTCGAGTGTGCGGAAGAGAGCGCGAACACAGCGAAAACACCTTACCTTATAGTCAGCAGTGTCTTCGTCGCTGGCATCCGGAATGACCAACTGATGCTTGGTATCGTTCACCTTCTTCACCTCTGGCTTATCGGATGGGGTAAGTTCTTTTCCATTTTTGTACCTATAAAATGAAATTGGTCAAAAATTGCTTTTACATAGGTATTTCACATAGCTCGATAATGAAATCTATCAAGAAAAGTGATCGCCGACGTAAATCTAGAAAGACTGGAGGAAGAAAAGCCAAAGTTTTGCTCAAAAAGCTAAAACACCCACCATTTGACCTGCTTCGGTGATCGGCTTGATTCCACTTCAAGAACAGCTTTCTTTCCTTTGGGTACCGTTGCGTCTTCGAGACCTTTGACGATCTCAATGCCAGCTGGAAGTTTAACTGTGAGGGCACAACTCGATTCGGCTGTGTTGTCGTCGTCATCGGTGAGCACAACCTAGAAAAAAATCTATTTTTCAAAATTCAAATTCACATCAAGAATCGATCAACTTGAGAGATTTAATGAAAAGAGGACGATTGGTTTGGAAAGTCCAGGAAGGCTTGTACTTAGGAGGAGAGATTGAAGGCCGACTTCAAACCATGGCAGGCTAGTGGGAACGAGTATTACTGAGTGGAACCGACCAGGACTTATGACGAGCAGAACGACATTGCATTCTGTGCCCTAGGGGTATAGGAAAACGAAGAATCCGGAATATGGTTCAATGGAAAGAAAAGGAAAGGCAAGGAATGGTGGGTTACTCTCAGAAGTGCGAGGGCAGGACCGATGGATTCGATCGCAGATGAGCCCCGCGGAATCTCCCATTCTACTGTTCTCCTGTTCGATATATATCTTTTGAATTCTAATGGGGCGCTCAGATCCTTAGAGGCGGAGGGGGGACGAATAGGGCCGCTGGTAAGTGACCTTAGGAATAACCATAAGCCCAGGAGATGGGAGAAACGCCAGGGAGAACAAAAATTGCTCACATCCTCACACAGAATCCACTTCTCCTTCCTAAGGCTTAGTTCCAAGCCCAAATTGGCCCACTTACTTTAATCTCCCCATGACATGAGCGCCCTATTCCGCGATTCTGAGCAAATTACTACCCTACTGAAAGGTCCTGCAGGGCTCAATTCACGCAAAAAATTTGGTCTCCTTGTGAAAAACTCAAATCGATTCAGTCATAGATACCAAAGAACGAGTGAGAACGAGAGATATGGGGCTTCAATTGGAACCTCACAACCCAGCTTTACCCAGTGCCCGGCTCAGACCTCAACTGCAACTATACCTTGTAATCGGCAGTGTCTTCCTTGGAGGCATCGGGAATGACCAATTGGTACTTATTATCGGCAACCTTCTTCGGCTGCGCCTTGTCAGATGGTGTCAGCTCTTTGCCGTTCTTGTACCTGAATGTCAGAAAAATCTTAATTTGAGCAAAATTTCGGGCCACTGGTAACCCTTAGCTGACTTTGTAAACGAGCTTCAGGGAAAGGAACGAAATCAAATCGCACCATTTAATCTGCTTAGGCGGTCGGTTGGTCTCGATTTCGAGCACTCCGGTCTGCTTCTTAGGTATGGTAGTATCCTCAAGTCCTTTGACGATCTCAATTCCAGATGGGAGCTTCACTGTGAGAGCACAGCTCGACTCGGCCGTATTACCATCATCGTCGGTGAGTACAACCTAAAAAATATTCCTTCCAGCCATCGATTTTTCTCGAGGTATCGATCAGACCAGTACCTTGTAATCAGCTGTGTCATCTTTTCCAGCATCGGGGATAACCAGTTGGTATTTGTTGTCAGCAACCTTTTTCGGTTGTGCCTTATCGGACGGGGAGATTTCTTTTCCATTTTTGTACCTAAATATATGGTACACTACTTTTTTACCACCAAACTAATCAATAACTATTCATTTCAAATAAAAAATCGCACTACATGAACATAGCGAGCGCGTACCATTTGACCTGCTTCGGTGGACGGCTGGTCTCAATTTCGAGCACACCGGTCTGTTTCTGGGGTACGGTAGTATCCTCGAGTCCTTTAACAATTTCAATTCCTCCAGGAAGTTTGACGGTGAGAGCACAACTCGACTCAGCTGTGTTGTTGTCATCGTCGGTGAGTACGACCTAAATAGTAAATGTGACACTAACAATATAAGTTGCCCCAATAGAAATTTTGGCGCTATCGCAGTATATGGGGGCATATCCTGGGACGAGTAGCAATAAGCACCAACCCCGTGGAAAACGAAAATGGCTTACGCACTTTTCTTCACTCTTTTCTTTCCTTCTTTTCCCACTGAAATCTCTTCCTTTGCCTAAGGCTTAGTCTTATGCTTAGGCGAATGAAGAGAGATTCCACCAAAAGGAGATGTCTTACGCAGTCTCAAGTGCATTGCCATAACAATACCCCCTATCTTGCGATTGCGCCGAAGTTTTTCAAGAAATAGAAAGGGTTACCGTACCTTGTAATCAGCGCTGTCATCCTTTCCAGCATCGGGGATCACCAGTTGATATTTGTTATCTCCAACCTTCTTCGGTTGTGCCTTATCAGACGGAGAGATTTCTTTACCGTTCTTGTACCTGAAAAAAGGAATATTATCGAAGTTGGTGAAAAGCCTAGTTCCATCCACTGGCTTTGTTACATGGGAAAATAAGGGAACAATGACTTCAAGGAGTCCGTACCATTTGACCTGCTTTGGTGGACGGCTGGTCTCAATTTCGAGCACACCGGTCTGTTTCTGGGGTACGGTAGTATCCTCGAGTCCTTTAACAATTTCAATTCCTCCAGGAAGTTTGACGGTGAGAGCACAACTCGACTCAGCTGTGTTGTTGTCATCGTCGGTGAGTACGACCTAAAATAGTAGATTGTACAGCTTCCGATTTTCCAATAGAAATTTCGGCGCTATCGCAATATCAGGGGGCATAACCTGGGGCTAAGCGTAGCAAGAGACACAAACTCTGGAAGGAATGAATGGCTTACGCACCCTGAAAACTTCTTCCTTGCCCAAGGCTCAGCCTCAATTTGCACGAGAGATTCATCAGACAACAGGAGGTGTCTCACGCGACTTCAAATGCATTGCCGTAACAATACCCCCCTATCTTGAGATTGCGCCGAAGTTTTTTCGAAATAGAAAGGGTACCGTACCTTGTAAGTCAGCGCTGTCATCCTTTCCAGCATCGGGGATCACCAGTTGATATTTGTTATCTCCAACCTTCTTCGGTTGTGCCTTATCAGACGGAGAGATTTCTTTACCGTTCTTGTACCCTGAAAAGAACCTCATCAAAGTTGTGAGAGCCAAGTTCCACCCCTTTGGCTTTGTTACATGGGAAATAAGGGAACAATGACTTCAAGGGGTCCCGTACCATTTGACCTGCTTTCGGTGGACGGCTGGTCTCAATTTCGAGCACACCGGTCTGTTTCTGGGGTACGGTAGTATCCTCGAGTCCTTTAACAATTTCAATTCCTCCAGGAAGTTTGACGGTGAGAGCACAACTCGACTCAGCTGTGTTGTTGTCATCGTCGGTGAGTACGACCTAAAATAGTAGATTGTACAGCTTCCGATTTTCCCAATAGAAATTTCGGCGCTATCGCAATATCAGGGGGCATACCCTGGGGCTAAGCGTAGCAAGAGGCACAAACTCTGGGGAAATGAAAATGGCTTACGCACCCTGGAATCTCTTCCTTTGCCTAAGGCTTACCTTAGTCTTAGGCAAATGAAGAGAGATTTCAGCAAAAGGAGATGTCTTACGCGGTCTCAAATGCATTGCCATAACAATACCCCCTATCTTGCGATTGCGCCGAAATTTTTCGAAAAATAGAAAGGGGTTACCGTACCTTGTAATCAGCGCTGTCGTCCTTTCCAGCATCGGGGATCACCAGTTGATATTTGTTATCTCCAACCTTCTTCGGTTGTGCCTTATCAGACGGAGAGATTTCTTTACCGTTCTTGTACCTGAAAAAAGGAGAATATTATGGAAGTTGGTGAGGGCAAGGTTCCAATCCGCTGGTTTGTTAGAGGCGAAATAAGGTAACAAACGACTTCAAAGAAACTCGTACCATTTGACCTGCTTTGGTGGACGGCTGGTCTCAATTTCGAGCACACCGGTCTGTTTCTGGGGTATGGTAGTGTCTTCAAGTCCTTTGACGATTTCGATCTGTGGTGTTTTCACGGTCAGCGCTGCAGCTGAATCCACTTCGCCAGCGTCATTCGAGACAACAACCTGTATAAATGAATACTTTGAGTTGAAACACCCATAGGGCTATCGCAATATACGGGGGCATTTGCCTAGACGTGTACACTCTGGTCAAGTCGTGGTTAAGAACTTGATAATACCCGGAGAGCGGTTTGAACGTGTACTTGAACCAGTGCCAGTGAATCATCCGTCCTGCTAAAGCTCTGCCACTCTCAGTTACGTTTTAGACTGTCAACGAAACGTGGAGAGGCGTGTACGAAATGCCCCGTATATTGCGATAGCGCTAATGACCTAATATTTCAAACAGGGTTCTTTATAGACCAGAAGTCCCTGAAGAACCAGGCCTATTAAAATCAACGACGAACCTTGTAGTCAGCTGCATCGTCCTTCTTCGCGTCAGGAATAGTGAGCTCGTAGGTACCGTCTCCTTTGTCCTTGGTTTTAGCATCAGGTATCTCTTTACCATTTTTGTACCTGAAAAGGGTTACGTTAGTGGAGGAGGTGTCATTGTGACCCAGAAAGTTTATACCAGTACCATTTGACGCCTTTGACGGGTCCTTTGACTTTCACAGTGAACGTGGCCGTCTCGCCTTGTTTCACTGAGGTTGGAATGAGTCCTGAGACAATTTCTGGTTTGGCTTTGTCCTTACCGTCATCTGGCGCTTCTTGGACGGTTACCTTAACAAAACAGATAAAAATGGCAACAAAACTGACTGAGATCAGTTCCATTGTTCCTATTTACCCTCACACAGTACATGGCTACAGTATACCGCTTACCTTGGCTTTGCTCTCCACTTCTCCAACGTCATTCTCAGCAGTGACACTGTAGTCTCCAACGTCCGACTCTTTGAACTGAATGATTGGTCGATAAATCAATTATTGGTTTCAAAAAAGAAAAAAAACGGCTTGCCCCACTTCCGGAGAGAATTTCTGGATCCCCATCTTTTTCCCCAAAAGGTCTCTACGGAAATTTTTTCTCATGGCCGAATGGCTTTTTCTTTCCTTTCGCTTGTCTTGTTGAAATGTTGCAACAGCTTCAGTTTTAGTTGGATCAGTGAGGCGTCGAGAGAGTCTGTCTTACTCTGGGAGATTTTTTAAAAGAGCTGTAGCCCACCCAAAGCCGCCCGAGCCCTGTTCAGATGTGCTCATTGGTCAGCGGTGAGCTCAACGTTATTGCTGTGACCTCCAGGGATTAAGTGGCTGGAGGAAAAACCGGTTTTGAGCTACCCGACAGGGGGTCCCGTTGGCGCAGGGCCAGTAGCGGAGAGCCGCAGAACGAAGTGCGCAGAGTCGGCAGCGCGTACAGCCTGATCTCGCGTCAATTTGAACTGCAAGCACTTAGTATCTTCTGAAACACCAGCTCGCGCCGGACTCGTCCGCTGAACCGTCTGTGTCTCTGCCTTCTCGCCGAGTGATGGGCTTCCTATCGGGTACCTGCGATTTTGACGCCGTTGAACGTGCACTGCTGGTGTTATGCCACGGCGTTTCCAACCACACACCCCAACGCGCTGGGGGGGGCTAGTTCACCAATAACTCGAAAGCTTTTTTGATTCCGTGCAGAACTATGCCTCTGGGTAATATAAAATGACACAAAAGAGTTCACTCACGTCGGGAATCGTGAGACGATACTTTCCATTACCGAGGTCTTCTGTCTTAGCATTCTTCAGTTCGTCACCGTTCTTATACCACTTCACAACCTTTGGTGTTCCTTCGATTTCGACTTCAAGCACCAGCGGTTGTCCCTAAAATTCGTCATAACTAACGAGTGAATGCCTGAGATGAATATTGCCTCATCAAAAACACTGCAAACCTTTGGTACTGCCTGGTCATTAAGTCCTTTCTTGAATGAAGGCAACTGCACCTAAAATCATAATAGATGAGCTACCGTAGAAACAGATGACTACCTATAATGTCAAGGAACTTATGATGATACCTTGACCGCCTTCTCTTTCACGGTGACGATACAGCTCGATTCCACCTGATTCGCTTTCTGTTGACAGAACAACACGATATGCACCAGCATCCGACATCTCGCAGTTCTCCACTTCGAGTTTATACTCGTGGTCAGAAACGCGCTCGATTTTCGTCGTTCTGAAACAAGTTTTTAGGAAGGAGTCCTTTAAAAATAATTGTACCGGATACCTAGTTGTGGTGACTTGCTCTGAACCCTTGTACCACTTCACCGTCTTCGGTCGACCTTCGACTTCAACAGATAGAAGGATCTTGGTGCCTCTTTCGACAGTCAGGTCTTGCAATGGCCGCTTGATTTTCAGGGTTTCTGGTGCTGGAATATTGATTTTATTGGATGCGATCAGCGAATAAGCTAGATGAGTAATGAATGTTCGCTTCATGGAGCTAGCACCATCCTCAAGTGGATGAATTTAGTACGTTGGATCGTAAAAATCGACCGTGAAGCTTAAAGCAACAGTCCCAGCAGGGTGGGCGTGGTCGGAAACGGCTGCAATCCCCTCGGCCGATTCCCACTTCGGAGCTGTTCGGCCCCTAGTCAAGAACGTAAGAAGTGTGACTGAACAAAAACTCACCTTGGAAAGCCGCTAGGAGGGAGCTGAAGTGGGCGTGGTCGGAATCGCCGAGAAGGATTGTAGTCGTTTCCGACCACGCGCACCCTACTGGGACTGTTGCTTTCAAGGTGCCACCCTTGGCTTTTTTTTAAGGTTCCCTTAGAAGCTCGAAATCTTTAGATGCTCTACTCTTACCCTGAACGGCGAGCGGTGCTTTGCTGCTCATCGAACCAGCAGGGTTTGTGGCCTCCACGCGATAATTGCCTTGATCGGCGATTTTGGTCTTGTCAATGGTGAGCTGAAAAGATAGTACACATTCAACAGAAACACACCGCGCAAATGCTCCAAAAAAAGATCGAACCCGATTGGTGCCGTCCGGAAGGGATTCGATGTGAACACCATCGCCTGGTTTCAATTCTTCACCATCTTTGAACCATTTGATTATTGGGTGAGGACCAGCTTTCACCCTAAAAACATTCCCCTTATAGAGAAACGGCCGAATGGCCAGACTTGTGATGTCGAGCGATTCGCTAACGTCGCGGGTCGCGTCGCGGCCAGTGAGATCGCTGGTACCGGCCACGCGAAAGTCCGCAAAAAACGCATACAAAAACTTGGTGTGGCGATTCGCTTGATTCGCAAAGTCTGACATCGGACTAATGCAAAGTAATCGATATGGAATTTTAATATGGATAGACTACTGACTTGCACTCGAATTTAGCCAATTGTCCTTCCATGACCTGGCAAGCGGTAAGTTCCTGAGCGAATTCGGGAGCTATCTGCAAAAAGGGAATGTCCAATAAAAGCGGAACTTCTTCCCGATCCGTAGTCCTTTGAATGAATGAAGTCGAGCCTCAAGATGACTTACCTCCTCTTCGGGTAGTGAAACCGTCAGAGGTGCGTCTGTTCGAGCTGTTACAGCAGGGTTACGAGCTTCGCAACGAATCTCACCAGAATCTTTCACCTAGAAAAGGTGATGCCTTAAAATGCTACCAGTTCAGGTGGAGACATCAAAATGTGCTACCTTAGTGGATTTGATAACAAGACGGGCGGTACCGTCGGCTTCCTTTGTTTGGATGAAGTGTTCATCAGTGGCAGCGATCTCTTCTTTGTCCTGAAAGAATTACAATTTAGATAAAATTACATAGGTTTCTAGGTTCCCTCCTAGTCACCTCGTTTCTGAAGGCAGCTAATACGGTAGTATTATGGTCGAGTATTAAATTCAAGAGATGGGGTTAACAGCGCGCTATAATCCTCTTCATTGTTCTGGATTTTGACCCTACCATGGATGGTATCGCTCTCTACGCGAAGGTGAGAGCGCCGATGGGTTAAAAAGAAGAGCGACTCGGCCTCTTCATAAAAGCGGAGCGAACCTCGAGGATTAGCGAAAAATGCGTGGGCCTTATCAGATAAGGCGCTATCGCAGTATACGGGGGGGGCAGTAGGTAGCTGGCATTTAATACGCGGTATAAGAACGTGTCTTTTTTTTTGTTGAAGAGGGACTAAGGTAAGCTTAGGCGGAGATGGAAAAGTCAAGATGCTTGGACATTAATAATTTCCCGAGGCTCGCTGTCTTCCTAGCTTTGTCTTGATTGATGCCGCTCATTTCAAATACCCTCATGAATGCTCTAATTAGACCCCTAGGCTCTCTTTGTGCCATATTTACGCTATACAACCAACCCAACTGTCGTACTCAAATACTGTTTACCGACACATTAGTACCGTATTGTCTCTTTAAAACTACGATTTTTTGAAGATAGATCAACAATTGGAACTGGTGAAAAAGGGAATGGAAGCAGATAACCGGGTTATCCCTTGTTCAGGTAAGGACTACTCACTTTGAACCACTTGATTTCAGGTTGTGGATGTCCGGCGACTTTGCATTCGTAGGTGGCTGTTTCCCCTTCGACGACAGCGACTTCGACAAGTGTCTTTGTGAACGAAGGTGCTTCTTGAGGTTTCTCTGAACCAATACACTAACGAATGTTCAACCCTATATTTTCATGTTAATCCATTAATTTACTCACGTCTGACAGTCAGAGTGACGTCACTCCAGACGTCTCCATATTCGTTCGAAGCCTCGCATCTGTACTCGTCCCCATATCGCTCATGGTGGTGTCCTTCACTGTCAGTCGCTGAGTACCGTCATCGAGCGAATCAATGACGAAACGGTCGGTTGGTTTTATGTTCTCGCCGTTCTTGTACCTGAAATCATCACACATTTTGGCTTGTCCAAAAGACTTCCATAAACCTATCAGCTCACCATTTCACGGTTGGTTTTGGTTTTCCTGAAAGCTTACGTCTAGCACAGCTGTCTCGCCTTCTACTACCTGAACAGAGCAGGCAGATTAGAGTGATTAAGTTCAGCCCAAAAAGAAACTTAATCTGCTTGAGATCTATTAGAAGCACTGAAGGTGGGATACCTGAAGGAGTCCCATCGCGGGTGCGAAGGCAGAGACCAGGACGATCAGCGGACGAGTTGGTGCGCGTACGGCAATTGATTCCGCGTCGATGCTCGTAACCGATCATTCCAATCCACAGCAACGCGCCGCGACCACCGCTAACGTCCGTCTGGCGTCTCTGCTTCTTGGCCGCGCGCCAGCAATTCTCCCTGTCGCAGCCTCACAGGTCCTGCGTAGCAACGTAGCATGCTTAACCATCGCGGTGACGGATCGGTTGGATGTAAGTCGCGGGCGCTTCTCCTTCTTGCTCGGGTGCACCGACTAGTGTCACTATTATGGGACCTTCGGTCCAAGCAGAGCCTAACTCGTTTTCGGCTTGACATCTGAAATGGTATTTGTTGAATTTTTAGCTCACAAAGAGTGGAATAAAAAAGAAGGTATTATTTTCCTATTTATGCGAGTAAACATGAATGAGGACTACGTATGAAGACGAATTTGCGACACTTGTGTGTGCGGCCGCGTGGTGACTTGCGCTCGTCGCGCGCGAAGACGCTGAGCATGTCAATGTGTGTATGACAGGAAAGGAAGACAAAGATGCGGCGCAAAATGGGGCAACGCTACTGCCACGCCCGAGCGATCCCCAGGCTCTGACCCACAATCCACTGCCGCGCGTGCGGTAACCACCTTTCGCACGGTGACTTTGGGCGTGTGTTCATCATCTGCTCGTCTACGGCATTATATGTCGTTCACAAAATGGTTACTCATATATTGTTCATAACCACCGGACAACTCGTCTGCGCACCATCGATTCCGATCCCCTATCACTTCTCCTTACGCTCAGGGCCAATACAAGTTATGAGCTCGCTTTTTTAGATCTTTGAGATGCAACGAGATTTTCGAAATCCATCTTGTCAAATCACTCAGTTGCTTCAGTTTAGTATAGAGTGATGCGGACGAGTCGTCCCGTCACAGCAGGATGCGGCAATTACGCCCCGTGCGCTCAAATGCCATCGCGCCATATAAGCGTTTCCCGTTGCATAGATAGGAAAGGGCACGCAAACACGCGACACGCGCCACGCGCCAGCGGCATGGCACTGACGCAAAGTTTACACTGGATTGGCAACTTTCTGAAAGGCTTACACATGGTTGGTTATTATTTTTTCCTTTTTACAGTCCACATCTCAAAGTCTGATTGGGCATGTCTCCGGAAATGACGTGGCAGCCACCGCACTTGATAGAAGTTGCGCAGATAAGCTGTTTCCAAACACGCTTTGCTGATATGGCGGAGTATTTTATCCACACGACATCTATCAAGTGCGGTGACCATCACATCATTTCTGGTGACCGCCAGACTTCGCCGCTTTGAATCCTGTATGTAAGTGACTGCCGAACGCCTTCTTCTGTATTGTATTATGCAAGCGGAAACACCGTACACTTAGCTCTCTTACCCAAGGGAACCCGCCAGGGAGCGCAGAAGGGTTAACTGCAGGGTCAACCGTCCGTTGGACAAAGTCCAACGCGACGACGAGAGTAATGCCGAGAGTGAACGTACGCACGGAGACACAGACGGCTCGCGGGTGGCGAGAGTGAATGCCGGCGCGGAGAGCGGTGAACATCGGTCCAACGTCGCTCCAATATCGGTCCAACGTAACGGTTGACCCTGGTAAAAACGGGCTGAGTTTCAAGTAGTCCTTTCGACGCGCAGCGCAGAGGCGGTTACTGATGTGACGTCCGTATTGCTAAGTCTGCATTTACGACCCACCTCGCTACTGTGGACGAATGTTTCAGGGTTTGGTTGCGCTTGTGTGTAATCGATGTGCGTTTCTCTAGCATACGCAAGCTTGGACGCGAATCAGTTGAAGAAGGGTGAGTTTCTAGTGTCCGTTAATGATGATTGCCAATATAAGATTATGGCGAAGGCGTTCTTTCGTGACCTCTATTTTTTTAGATGTTATCAAACATGGTTGTGAGGTCCGCTAATTGCGTTCTACATATGAGGGGTGCATATGGGTGTGCACATTGTGTCAGAGGCGAAGGTGTCCACTGCGTCTGAATTCGGTGTTGAGTGTTTTGCGTACCGCATCCCAGGTGTGGTGTCCGTCACGAAAACAGGTATATAGCGTTGCGTATCCCACCCAGCACACGCAGTACCCGAGTTAGGGCGCATTCATAGTTCGTACGTTCGTTACGATCGCACAGCATCGGATGCGTATCGATTCGTCGACTGTCGCGAATGGCCGATGTCAGACTTTGCGATTGGAGCGATTTTGCACCAATTGCAGGAGCGACGGATCGCTTGAGCGATGCGAGCGACGGGAGATTTACCCCGCCGAATACCGATACACACGGCGCCGCTCGGGTAAATCTCCCGTCGCTCGCATCGCTTGAGCGATCCGTCGCTCCTGCAATTGGGTGCAAAATCGCTCCAATCGCAAAGTCTGACATCGGCCATTGGACGACCGATACGTCTAAACTTTGTAGCGATCGTTACGATCATTACGATCGGACGACCACCTATGCATCCGCCATTAGATTGCTTCAGGGAGACGTCGCGTTCTCTCGTGATGCCACATACCCGAGTATATTCGACTCAATTGGCAACAGCAGCTCACCTGTATATTCTCCAGCATCTTGTTGAGTGACATTGTCGACCGTCAACGTCAACGTGCCGTCTTCTTTGAACTCTGATTTGATTCGTGCGGACATTTCCACCTAAATAAGTATTTTATTTTTCCTGGTCTTTTATCCGATATCAGGATGCGGTTCGCTAGACAGAAGGCGACTTTTCCGCTTTTCGCAGCGCGAAACTTTTTCGCTACGGAACCCCAGGTCCGCTTCTGATCAGTAGTGGACCTGGGGTTCCCGCAGCGAAAAAAGTTGCGCATTGCGAAAACCGGAAAAGTCGCCTTCTGTTCTAGCGAACCACACTGAAGCTGTCACGAACCTCCTTGCCCTCTTTGGTCCATTTTATTTTTGGTCGTGGCTCGCCCTTCACTTTACAGCGGAGAACGGCTTGCTGTTTTTCGGTGACAGTGCACGATCGCAATAGTTCTACAAATTCCGGTGGGCCTCTACCGGCCTTTGTCTCTACAGCTGCTGCAAACATAACTATGATAAAAGTCAGTGACAATTAAGACACTTAATGTTACGGTATCGGTAGCAAGCAAGTACAAAAGGATAAAAAAACGTGCATTGTGCTGTGAGAAAAGTAAAAGAAAAAGAAATCACCGGTGGTGGTGATCGTCTCCGCAACCATTTCGTGTAGCTGCTCGCTTTCGTCGGTAACCGTTTCCTGCACAGTCACAGCGTACTGTAGATTGGCGTGCGTTTCCGCTTTGCCGACTTTGTTCACTGCTTCGCAACGATACGAACCGACATCTTCTTTGGTTGCGTTGTGAATTGTCAACTTGATTTTGCCGTCGTCAAGCGTTTCAAATACCATATGTTGGCTAAGTTCAATGGGTTTGTCGTCTTTGTACCACTGAATTTCTGGTTGTGACTCCGTGTTCACACGACATTCGAGCACCACTGTCTCCCCTTGCGAGGCGACAGTTTCCTTCAGCGGCTCGATGAACAACGGTTGTACTTCTTCGACTTTGGGCTTCTCGAATCCGTACTTAGGTATCTTCAAATCAGCTATTGTCACATCTTTGCCAGCCTTATTAACGGCCTCACAGGAGTAGGAGCCAACATCTTCCGTTCGTAGATTCTTTATTATTAAAGTATGTTGACCTTCGGAGTCTTTTCTGATGACATTTGAACCGTCTATTTGAACAGGAACGCCATTCTTCAGCCAAGTTATCTCTGGCTCTGGTTTACCAACTACAGTACATGTCAGTTCTGCTGGTTTACCCTCATCCACCTCAAGTGGTTTCAATCCTTCAGTGAAGTGCGGTAGAACCAGGTCTTCTACAACGGCCATTTTTGCTTCTGTTTTCGCTTCACCAGCTTCATTAGTAGCTTTGCAGGAATAGCTGCCAACATCTGACACACGAGCGTCTCTTACGGTCAGAGTGAAGTGACCGTGACCCTCATCCTTGGAAAGAACATGGACATTGTCGATTTGGATGGGCACATCGTCTTTGAACCATGTAACTTTGGGTTCTGGTGATCCAGTGACAGTCACAGACAGATTCAAGGTTTCGCTTTCTTTGACATGTATCGGTCTCAAAACCTCAACGAACTGCGGAGCAACAGATTCTTTTGCAACGTTGGACTGTTGCTTCGGTGCGAGCTTCTCCAGCAATCATTTGTGGCTTTGCAAGAATAGCTTCCAATATCCGTTACTTGGGAGTCCTCTGATGGTCATGTGAAATGACCGCGACCCTCTTCCCTGGTCAGAATGTGAACATTGTCAATTTGGATGGGCACATCGTCTTTGAACCATGTAACTTTGGGTTCTGGTGATCCAGTGACAGTCACAGAAAGATTGAGGTTTCGGTTTCTTTGACATGTATTGGTCTCAAAATTTCGGTGAACTGAGGAGCTATGGATTCCTTAGCAACGTGAACTGTTGCCTCGGTGCGAGCTTCTCCAGCTTCGTTGGTTGCTTTGCACGAGTAGCTTCCTTGGTCAACTATTCTCGAATCTTTTATGGTGAGCACATAGTGACCGCTACCTTCTTCTTTAGCAAAGAGATGAACATTGTCGATTTGAATTGGGACGTCGTCTTTGAACCATTGCACTTTAGGTTGAGGACTTCCTGTGACAGTGACAGAAAGAGTGGCACTTTCACTTTCCTTGATTTCTAGAGGTTGCAATTTTTCAGTGAACTGTGGCGCTTCAATATCCTTTACTACTGCGAAATTTGCTGAACATTCCACGGAACCAGCAACATTAGTTGCCTCGCAGGTATATTTGCCAACGTCTTCAATACTTCGCAGAAGAAATTGTAATGGAGAAGGTCCCATCGGGCTCCTTTTTGGACATAATGTGTGTGTTGTCAATGTTAACGGGTTGACCATCCTTTTTCCATGTGACATCTGGAGTAGGAGCACCTTTCACCGTCACCGAGAGCGTTGCAGTCTCGTTGACCTTTACCTCAGTCGACACCAGTTCCTTGACAAATGTTGGCTTTTCAAAGCTTTGGGTTACCTCCACTTCAGCGGAACTCTCAACGCTTCCTGCTATGTTCGTAGCTTTCACTGTGTATCTTCCCGCGTCAGACATTGAAGCTTCTTTGACTATCAGAGAATAGACACCAGTAGAAGCTTCCTGAGTGATTTCGTGAATTATATCTTGTTGAATTGGTTGACCATCTTTGAACCACGAGACTTCTGGTTGCGTTCCGCTGACCTTGACTTCCATGCGGATCTCTTCCTTCTCTTTAACTGATGTACGCTTCAAACCTTGCTCAAATACTGGTACATCAGTCTTCGTCGATACTGTAGCTTCAGAAATGGCGGATCCCACAGTGTTCTTTGCGAGAGCACGGTATTTGCCGAAGTCTTCTTGAGTAGACTGCTTGATAAGAACTCTCCAGTGAGTGTTCGTTTTATCATGCTCAATTGCGATTCGTGTGGAGGACTTGATTCTCACGCCTTCACGGTAAAACTCCACGGTTGGCTGAGGAGCACCTTTCACAGAGCAGAAAAGAACCAGTTGGTCACCGATCGATATTGATTGATCCGCGAGCGATTTTGTGAAGGTGGGTGCGAGTGCTGTAAATCAGTTAGTTGAAAGACACGAACATACAAAAATGGAATGCAGGTCGATTTTCTCCTCTAGGATGTTATGTGAAGGAATAGTGGGAGGAGGCTTCGATCTGCATCCATTAAAAGGAAAGATGACAGGAGGAATATCAAAATTTTGGCATATTCGCATTAAGTTGTACAGGAAGTTAATGGATTAAAAACCAAAATCAACTCAGATCAGAAAACATCGCAAACGAACCCATCGAAATTCCTTCTGTTTTAAAACCAAACGATTAGTATACTTACTTTCCAGTTCACGACGAACTTCAACATCAACCTTCCCATCCGTACGAGTTTCACCAGCTTCACTCCTTGCCTTGCAAGAGTAGACTCCACTATCAGTAATTCGTACGTCCGTTGATGGTCAATGTGAAATGACCGCGACCCTCTTCCCTGGTCAGAATGTGAACATTGTCAACTTCAATGGGCACATCATCTTTGAACCAAACAACCTTGGGTTCTGGTGATCCTGTGACAGTCACAGACAGATTCAAGGTTTCGCTTTCTTTGACATGTATCGGTCTCAAAACCTCAACGAACTGGGGAGCTACAGCCTCTTTGGTAACGTTGACAGTTGCTTCTGTGCGAGCTTCTCCAGCAATGTTTGTGGCTTTGCAAGAATAGCTTCCAATATCCGTTACTTGGGAGTCCTTGATGGTCAATGTGAAATGACCGCGACCCTCTTCCCTGGTCAGAATGTGAACATTGTCAACTTCAATGGGCACATCATCTTTGAACCAAACAACCTTGGGTTCTGGTGATCCTGTGACAGTCACAGACAGATTCAAGGTTTCGCTTTCTTTGACATGTATCGGTCTCAAAACCTCAACGAACTGGGGAGCTACAGCCTCTTTGGTAACGTTGACAGTTGCTTCTGTGCGAGCTTCTCCAGCAATGTTTGTGGCTTTGCAAGAATAGCTTCCAATATCCGTTACTTGGGAGTCCTTGATGGTCAATGTGAAATGACCGCGACCCTCTTCCCTGGTCAGAATGTGAACATTGTCAACTTCAATGGGCACATCATCTTTGAACCAAACAACCTTGGGTTCTGGTGATCCTGTGACAGTCACAGACAGATTCAAGGTTTCGCTTTCTTTGACATGTATCGGTCTCAAAACCTCAACGAACTGGGGAGCTACAGCCTCTTTGGTAACGTTGACAGTTGCTTCTGTGCGAGCTTCTCCAGCAATGTTTGTGGCTTTGCAAGAATAGCTTCCAATATCCGTTACTTGGGAGTCCTTGATGGTCAATGTGAAATGACCACGACCCTCTTCCCTGGTCAGAATGTGAACATTGTCAACTTCAATGGGCACATCATCTTTGAACCAAACAACCTTGGGTTCTGGTGATCCTGTGACAGTCACAGACAGATTCAAGGTTTCGCTTTCTTTGACATGTATCGGTCTCAAAACCTCAACGAACTGGGGAGCTACAGCCTCTTTGGTAACGTTGACAGTTGCTTCTGTGCGAGCTTCTCCAGCAATGTTTGTGGCTTTGCAAGAATAGCTTCCAATATCCGTTACTTGGGAGTCCTTGATGGTCAATGTGAAATGACCGCGACCCTCTTCCCTGGTCAGAATGTGAACATTGTCAACTTCAATGGGCACATCATCTTTGAACCAAACAACCTTGGGTTCTGGTGATCCTGTGACAGTCACAGACAGATTCAAGGTTTCGCTTTCTTTGACATGTATCGGTCTCAAAACCTCAACGAACTGGGGAGCTACAGCCTCTTTGGTAACGTTGACAGTTGCTTCTGTGCGAGCTTCTCCAGCAATGTTTGTGGCTTTGCAAGAATAGCTTCCAATATCCGTTACTTGGGAGTCCTTGATGGTCAATGTGAAATGACCGCGACCCTCTTCCCTGGTCAGAATGTGAACATTGTCAACTTCAATGGGCACATCATCTTTGAACCAAACAACCTTGGGTTCTGGTGATCCTGTGACAGTCACAGACAGATTCAAGGTTTCGCTTTCTTTGACATGTATCGGTCTCAAAACCTCAACGAACTGGGGAGCTACAGCCTCTTTGGTAACGTTGACAGTTGCTTCTGTGCGAGCTTCTCCAGCAATGTTTGTGGCTTTGCAAGAATAGCTTCCAATATCCGTTACTTGGGAGTCCTTGATGGTCAATGTGAAATGACCGCGACCCTCTTCCCTGGTCAGAATGTGAACATTGTCAACTTCAATGGGCACATCATCTTTGAACCAAACAACCTTGGGTTCTGGTGATCCTGTGACAGTCACAGACAGATTCAAGGTTTTCGCTTTCTTTGACATGTATCGGTCTCAAAACCTCAACGAACTGGGGAGCTACAGCCTCTTTGGTAACGTTGACAGTTGCTTCTGTGCGAGCTTCTCCAGCAATGTTTGTGGCTTTGCAAGAATAGCTTCCAATATCCGTTACTTGGGAGTCCTTGATGGTCAATGTGAAATGACCGCGACCCTCTTCCCTGGTCAGAATGTGAACATTGTCAACTTCAATGGGCACATCATCTTTGAACCAAACAACCTTGGGTTCTGGTGATCCTGTGACAGTCACAGACAGATTCAAGGTTTCGCTTTCTTTGACATGTATCGGTCTCAAAACCTCAACGAACTGGGGAGCTACAGCCTCTTTGGTAACGTTGACAGTTGCTTCTGTGCGAGCTTCTCCAGCAATGTTTGTGGCTTTGCAAGAATAGCTTCCAATATCCGTTACTTGGGAGTCCTTGATGGTCAATGTGAAATGACCGCGACCCTCTTCCCTGGTCAGAATGTGAACATTGTCAACTTCAATGGGCACATCATCTTTGAACCAAACAACCTTGGGTTCTGGTGATCCTGTGACAGTCACAGACAGATTCAAGGTTTCGCTTTCTTTGACATGTATCGGTCTCAAAACCTCAACGAACTGGGGAGCTACAGCCTCTTTGGTAACGTTGACAGTTGCTTCTGTGCGAGCTTCTCCAGCAATGTTTGTGGCTTTGCAAGAATAGCTTCCAATATCCGTTACTTGGGAGTCCTTGATGGTCAATGTGAAATGACCGCGACCCTCTTCCCTGGTCAGAATGTGAACATTGTCAACTTCAATGGGCACATCATCTTTGAACCAAACAACCTTGGGTTCTGGTGATCCTGTGACAGTCACAGACAGATTCAAGGTTTCGCTTTCTTTGACATGTATCGGTCTCAAAACCTCAACGAACTGGGGAGCTACAGCCTCTTTGGTAACGTTGACAGTTGCTTCTGTGCGAGCTTCTCCAGCAATGTTTGTGGCTTTGCAAGAATAGCTTCCAATATCCGTTACTTGGGAGTCCTTGATGGTCAATGTGAAATGACCGCGACCCTCTTCCCTGGTCAGAATGTGAACATTGTCAACTTCAATGGGCACATCATCTTTGAACCAAACAACCTTGGGTTCTGGTGATCCTGTGACAGTCACAGACAGATTCAAGGTTTCGCTTTCTTTGACATGTATCGGTCTCAAAACCTCAACGAACTGGGGAGCTACAGCCTCTTTGGTAACGTTGACAGTTGCTTCTGTGCGAGCTTCTCCAGCAATGTTTGTGGCTTTGCAAGAATAGCTTCCAATATCCGTTACTTGGGAGTCCTTGATGGTCAATGTGAAATGACCGCGACCCTCTTCCCTGGTCAGAATGTGAACATTGTCAACTTCAATGGGCACATCATCTTTGAACCAAACAACCTTGGGTTCTGGTGATCCTGTGACAGTCACAGACAGATTCAAGGTTTCGCTTTCTTTGACATGTATCGGTCTCAAAACCTCAACGAACTGGGGAGCTACAGCCTCTTTGGTAACGTTGACAGTTGCTTCTGTGCGAGCTTCTCCAGCAATGTTTGTGGCTTTGCAAGAATAGCTTCCAATATCCGTTACTTGGGAGTCCTTGATGGTCAATGTGAAATGACCGCGACCCTCTTCCCTGGTCAGAATGTGAACATTGTCAACTTCAATGGGCACATCATCTTTGAACCAAACAACCTTGGGTTCTGGTGATCCTGTGACAGTCACAGACAGATTCAAGGTTTCGCTTTCTTTGACATGTATCGGTCTCAAAACCTCAACGAACTGGGGAGCTACAGCCTCTTTGGTAACGTTGACAGTTGCTTCTGTGCGAGCTTCTCCAGCAATGTTTGTGGCTTTGCAAGAATAGCTTCCAATATCCGTTACTTGGGAGTCCTTGATGGTCAATGTGAAATGACCGCGACCCTCTTCCCTGGTCAGAATGTGAACATTGTCAACTTCAATGGGCACATCATCTTTGAACCAAACAACCTTGGGTTCTGGTGATCCTGTGACAGTCACAGACAGATTCAAGGTTTCGCTTTCTTTGACATGTATCGGTCTCAAAACCTCAACGAACTGGGGAGCTACAGCCTCTTTGGTAACGTTGACAGTTGCTTCTGTGCGAGCTTCTCCAGCAATGTTTGTGGCTTTGCAAGAATAGCTTCCAATATCCGTTACTTGGGAGTCCTTGATGGTCAATGTGAAATGACCGCGACCCTCTTCCCTGGTCAGAATGTGAACATTGTCAACTTCAATGGGCACATCATCTTTGAACCAAACAACCTTGGGTTCTGGTGATCCTGTGACAGTCACAGACAGATTCAAGGTTTCGCTTTCTTTGACATGTATCGGTCTCAAAACCTCAACGAACTGGGGAGCTACAGCCTCTTTGGTAACGTTGACAGTTGCTTCTGTGCGAGCTTCTCCAGCAATGTTTGTGGCTTTGCAAGAATAGCTTCCAATATCCGTTACTTGGGAGTCCTTGATGGTCAATGTGAAATGACCGCGACCCTCTTCCCTGGTCAGAATGTGAACATTGTCAACTTCAATGGGCACATCATCTTTGAACCAAACAACCTTGGGTTCTGGTGATCCTGTGACAGTCACAGACAGATTCAAGGTTTCGCTTTCTTTGACATGTATCGGTCTCAAAACCTCAACGAACTGGGGAGCTACAGCCTCTTTGGTAACGTTGACAGTTGCTTCTGTGCGAGCTTCTCCAGCAATGTTTGTGGCTTTGCAAGAATAGCTTCCAATATCCGTTACTTGGGAGTCCTTGATGGTCAATGTGAAATGACCGCGACCCTCTTCCCTGGTCAGAATGTGAACATTGTCAACTTCAATGGGCACATCATCTTTGAACCAAACAACCTTGGGTTCTGGTGATCCTGTGACAGTCACAGACAGATTCAAGGTTTCGCTTTCTTTGACATGTATCGGTCTCAAAACCTCAACGAACTGGGGAGCTACAGCCTCTTTGGTAACGTTGACAGTTGCTTCTGTGCGAGCTTCTCCAGCAATGTTTGTGGCTTTGCAAGAATAGCTTCCAATATCCGTTACTTGGGAGTCCTTGATGGTCAATGTGAAATGACCGCGACCCTCTTCCCTGGTCAGAATGTGAACATTGTCAACTTCAATGGGCACATCATCTTTGAACCAAACAACCTTGGGTTCTGGTGATCCTGTGACAGTCACAGACAGATTCAAGGTTTCGCTTTCTTTGACATGTATCGGTCTCAAAACCTCAACGAACTGGGGAGCTACAGCCTCTTTGGTAACGTTGACAGTTGCTTCTGTGCGAGCTTCTCCAGCAATGTTTGTGGCTTTGCAAGAATAGCTTCCAATATCCGTTACTTGGGAGTCCTTGATGGTCAATGTGAAATGACCGCGACCCTCTTCCCTGGTCAGAATGTGAACATTGTCAACTTCAATGGGCACATCATCTTTGAACCAAACAACCTTGGGTTCTGGTGATCCTGTGACAGTCACAGACAGATTCAAGGTTTCGCTTTCTTTGACATGTATCGGTCTCAAAACCTCAACGAACTGGGGAGCTACAGCCTCTTTGGTAACGTTGACAGTTGCTTCTGTGCGAGCTTCTCCAGCAATGTTTGTGGCTTTGCAAGAATAGCTTCCAATATCCGTTACTTGGGAGTCCTTGATGGTCAATGTGAAATGACCGCGACCCTCTTCCCTGGTCAGAATGTGAACATTGTCAACTTCAATGGGCACATCATCTTTGAACCAAACAACCTTGGGTTCTGGTGATCCTGTGACAGTCACAGACAGATTCAAGGTTTCGCTTTCTTTGACATGTATCGGTCTCAAAACCTCAACGAACTGGGGAGCTACAGCCTCTTTGGTAACGTTGACAGTTGCTTCTGTGCGAGCTTCTCCAGCAATGTTTGTGGCTTTGCAAGAATAGCTTCCAATATCCGTTACTTGGGAGTCCTTGATGGTCAATGTGAAATGACCGCGACCCTCTTCCCTGGTCAGAATGTGAACATTGTCAACTTCAATGGGCACATCATCTTTGAACCAAACAACCTTGGGTTCTGGTGATCCTGTGACAGTCACAGACAGATTCAAGGTTTCGCTTTCTTTGACATGTATCGGTCTCAAAACCTCAACGAACTGGGGAGCTACAGCCTCTTTGGTAACGTTGACAGTTGCTTCTGTGCGAGCTTCTCCAGCAATGTTTGTGGCTTTGCAAGAATAGCTTCCAATATCCGTTACTTGGGAGTCCTTGATGGTCAATGTGAAATGACCGCGACCCTCTTCCCTGGTCAGAATGTGAACATTGTCAACTTCAATGGGCACATCATCTTTGAACCAAACAACCTTGGGTTCTGGTGATCCTGTGACAGTCACAGACAGATTCAAGGTTTCGCTTTCTTTGACATGTATCGGTCTCAAAACCTCAACGAACTGGGGAGCTACAGCCTCTTTGGTAACGTTGACAGTTGCTTCTGTGCGAGCTTCTCCAGCAATGTTTGTGGCTTTGCAAGAATAGCTTCCAATATCCGTTACTTGGGAGTCCTTGATGGTCAATGTGAAATGACCGCGACCCTCTTCCCTGGTCAGAATGTGAACATTGTCAACTTCAATGGGCACATCATCTTTGAACCAAACAACCTTGGGTTCTGGTGATCCTGTGACAGTCACAGACAGATTCACTGTTTCGCTTTCCTTGATCTGTATTGCTTGCAGCTCTTTAGTAAACAGCGGTGCCTCGGGTTCCTGTTTGACTGCTAAGTTTGCTGAGCTCTGAACAGAACCCGCGGTGTTCGTTGCTTCACAGGTATACAAGCCGATGTCTTGAAGTGTGCAAGAATGTATCGATAGTGAATATTCGGATTCAGAAATTTTCGTAGAAGTGATGTGTGTACCATCGATAGTGAGTGGTTGACCATCCTTCTTCCAAGTGACTTGTGGAGCTGGTGCTCCTCTCACGATTACCGACATTGTTGCTGTTTCATTTAGTTTTACCTCAGTAAACACAAGTCCCTTGACTAGTGAAGGCTTCTCTGTAATCTCAGTCACCTTTACTTCGGCAGAGCTCTCACGAGTTCCTACCGTGTTGGTCGCTCTTACCGTGTACCATCCTGTGTCGGAACATTGGGATTCCCTTATGACCAGGGAGTACGTGCAGGACGAGAAGTCTTGGCGAATCTCACGTGTTTGGTCTTCCTGGATTAATTCACCGTCCTTAAACCATGCGACTACTGGCTGCGTACCGGTGATCTTCGCTTCTAGGCGGATTTCCTCTCTTTCCACAACTTCTGTCCGTCTTAACCCTTGCTCAAATATAGGTGCTGTCATTTTCGACGAAACTTTAGCAGTAGAAATAGCTGCACCAGCTGTATTCTTCGCAACAGCTCGATATGATCCGAAGTCTTCTTTACTCGTTTCTTTGATCATTAATCTCCAGTACGTATTTGTTATGTCGTGCTCGACGGAGATCCGAGTTGACGATGTAATTCTAACGTTCTCACGATAGAACTCTACGGTAGGTTGAGGTATACCTTTCACCGCACAGAAAAGAATTAACTGTTCGCCGACCGATATCGACTGATCCGTGAGCCATTTTGTGAATGTGGGTGCGAGTGCTGTAATGCAGTTAGTTGAGGGATGCAACACACTTTAACAGAGGTGCGGACCAAGTCTCATAAGCTCCAAAATTGCTGGCACTACTTACCCTTTACTGCCCCACTTCTCTGAGACGTAGCCAGATTTTTACCGACATTGTCCACGACTAAGGATCTACCTAGAAACTTGCCTCCAGGTTTATTTAAACACGATCGTCACATTAGTGTAACTCGGAAACGCCTGACGCTTACGTTCAGGGGCCGGCGCCAAAAGGCGCCAGAGCATCATGGATCACCATGTTTGCTGGAAATCCATCGTTACGAACGGGGTGACCCATAGAACGTAATTATCACACCAGTTGGTGTGAGTGAAGAAATTGGATGATGTCGGCAGAGCCATTGGCCTCACGATGAACCGGAACAAGACAAAGGTCATGCGGAACGGAATGGGCGTATGCTTCACCTTTCATACTCGGAGGTGCCACACTCCTTGACTGCTGCGTCTACCTTAATCAACTCAACTCATCTCCGTGGACAACAACTTGCGCGCAGAGATCATGAGGCGCAAGAAATGCGCATGGACGGCAATGGGAAGCATCAAAGAGGCGGCTCAGCTCATCTCGGACAAGAAGATACGAGCTGACCTATTCGACTCTACGGTACTGCCCGCACTCTGCTACGCATCCGAGACGTGGGCGGAGAACAAGACGTCTACGATGATGTTGACTCGCGCACAAAGAGCGCTGGAGCGGACATTGCTGAACGTTAACCGCCTGGGAGCAGATAAACCGCGACTTGCGCAGCACAGGACATAAGCTCAATGTCCGGTATCCGTTATGTCGCGGTGTATACGTGGGACGCAAAGAAACGATGGGCCGGACATGTGGTCAGACGCATGGATGATCGGTGGACCACACGCGTTACGTTCTGGTATCCACGAGACGTGAAGCGCACACTTGGCCGTCCTGCAACACGATGGAGAGACTCCCTGAAGAAACTTCAAGAAGATGCGGGCCAACACTGGGCCCAAACCGCTCAAGATCGTCAAAAATGGAGGGAAGCGTGTGCTCGCCGCTGAGGATCATGGACGACATACGAACCCAAATATGCAACATATGCAAGTATGCGAGAGTTGGTACGTGAGTTTGTTGTTCTACGGCTCGCCCAAAACTAGTTATGATTGTTCTAGGCTCCTGTGGCATGATCGCCAGGGGGTTTGGCGCTAAACTAATGTGCTATTCGTATTCTACGGGCTGGAATACTCCTGAAGACAACTCCTTAGCCGAATCCTTGACCTTGGTGTAATTTTGATTGAAATCCGGCTGTTTTTGCCAAGTGGGGCAGTAAATTAAATAGTGCCAGTTGCTTCGTAAACTGAAGGTTCAGTTTTGGAATTGACTGGATCCACACATGGGAAAACTTTCAGAAAATAGAAAAGAAGAGTTAACAGTGCTTTGTGATTAATAGTGCAAGAGTGATTAACGAATCAAAAACAAGGAAAATATTTGAATCGAATGGCTAGATTCAAGGAAAACGGGAATAAGAAATCTATTGATCCGTAATACTCACATTCTTCGACTTTGAGCGTGGCCTCTGTACGGCTAGTTCCAGCGACGTTTTGAGCGACGCAGCTGTACTTTCCTTCGTGCTTCACCTAAACAGTGTGGTCAATAGCTGAGGTAGTTATAAATATAGAAAATCATCGACATGCCTGAGTCGAAGTGATGACGAGTCGCTCGATGCCATCTTCGCTTTCTATGAATACTTCCCTCGCGTGCTCTTCAAGAACTTTCTGAAATTCAAGCAAATTAATCGCGGCTTCACACATGTGTACTAGCTACAGTTCTGCAACCACACCCTTAATCACCTATCAAGCCTGCCTGTGTCTCATAGAGTGGCGATTATAACGCCTTCTCATTAGACACAAACGTACCGCTTTCGAATTACTATGTTAGCGTTATTCCATTCTCTATTGATACCGCTCTATAGAAAGGCCGATTTTGCGGCCTAAGACCAAATTTAACATTCAACAAAACTGTCTGTCTGTCCGCGTATGAAAAGGCGGCGGATCTGGCGGTCAGTTCGGTTTGTTTGAACCTCCTTCAGCCACACGGGAAGTCGCCTCAGTAATCCAATGACCTCCCGCAGAGTCAACCGTGCGTTGCGCAGTTCTCAACGGCCACGTTGCGCAGTTTCGCCCGATTAGACACGTTCTCTCGCGCGAACATTCACACTCGCATGCTCGAGCCGTCTGTGTCTCCGCCCATACAGCGTGCGTTGAGGATCTCTCAACGTGCCGTTGCGAACTGCGCAACGCAGGGTTGACTCTGGGGTGGGGGGTGGGCGTTGCGGATCTGCTAACGCGGACTATTAACCCATTATACGGAACAGCGTGCGCCAGCACGTTCCGGCTTGATCTTTGTTACTTTTTCTAACATATCTTATATGCCCGTATATACCGTCAGCATGGAATAACATATCTTCCCAGGACCTGGACGAGTGGATTTTTGACAAACCTACAATAAATTTTACATACACTTTGTCTTAATTTACATAAGTTTACTATTTGATGGGTGGCTTACCCATGGTTCACACGTCCCGAGACCCCTTCCCCTAAATATAGCCACATCCTTGCTCGGGGTTGTTGTTTCGCATTTTTTTTCCCTGATTTTCAGCGGACTGTGCGAGCTCCCATGGGGTCCATGTGGCTCTTTGTGCAGGGACTCCTATATGGATCGGGAAGGGGCGGGGGTTTGTCAAAGTTTGTCGTGGCACTGATGAACGCGGTCTTCTTCTGTTGGATATTGATGACAGAGAAGCACCATACTTACTCCCAAGTCCTACCTGCTGTTCGCAGACAAGCCTACGTAATACCGCTATTCGCCTGGGCGGCGTGTGGCCGGCGATCACATGGTGGTTGCAGCGCGGAGTAACAATACCTGGTCCAGTAAGGGTGTAAGGTTAGGTGCATGTGAGAACGACGATAGGGGCAGAGCAAGGAAGTGTGGGCAGGTCAGGTGGTCAATTTTGAGCGCCTGCTGGTGTGGTTGCTCAGGTTTTGTCTAGAGGTCATGAAATTCGGTATTTACCTGTGAAGAGAGGCAAGGCTGACGTATGGTCGGGTCAAGGTTTGGCAGTGGATGGGCCCAGTCGTGTGGGGGAGCCAGAGATGTACTAACAGCAAATCCCAATGGCCATGACAATGCCAGCGTAGTTCCAGCCGCTCTGCGTGGATATTGCTTTATAGCATCAATTCCAAACTTTCGGTCTAGTTTTGTTCGAGAAAAACCCAGAGACAACCGGAAAAGTGGTAAAGCTGAGAAGCAGCTTATGTATCGGATAAAGGGAATCCTTAGTGAGCAGGGTTTTTTTCTGAATGGGTGGCGCTTTTGCAAAAAAATTCAAATTGCTCCAGCTCAAACTCACATTCTCGTGGTACCAAATGACTTCTCGTGGTTCGTGGTTCGTCCGACAGTACTTTGCATTACGGATACGAGTGACTTGCTCGTTTTGTCAATGGTGGACTTTGCTTGCAGTTGTACGATGAACGGTGCAGGGCTCCCGATCTGGCATCTTGGTCAGAGGACTGTTCGTAAGTATGAATAATATTGTTCTCTCACTTATTCAAGGAAATGGTCTTGCGGTCTCTATCTACTCACCAACAACTGTCAAGGGTTGCTTCGCATCGATCTTGGCCAGCGGTGTTCTCCACAATTACTGTGTATTTGCCAGCATCTTCTGGACGTACATCATCTGCAATTGTTTAATTTTTGAGAATGCCGCTCAAATTTTCTCATGCTTAGACATTTTTGCGATGTTCATATTGTTCAAAGCAGCTTGTTCTAAAAGGCTTGAGGTCCTCCAGAAGCCAAAGCTGCTTGTGACTGCAAATTGTTCCGCACACTTGAGAAATGTGATTTTATGCTAAGTGTGACTTCGATGGAATGTGAAGGCAAAACATTGTCTAGGACAAGCCCTATTGTGACCAATATTTAAGCTTTTATTGCTCGCGGGCAACAGCATCTCTGGGTCTCTGAGGGCTTCTCGTCTACCCAGATTAGCTTCCTCACTGCTCCTCGATAGGATACTATTGCTTGTCCTTTTCTAACAGAGCTCCCTACGTGATCAATATACAAAAATCAACCACAGCTCTCAAGAATCTTCAAATGAGTGTTTGAAAAGCCAAAACGAGTGGGAAAAATTCCCGACATCTGGGGTGCTACTGCACGCAGAACCCAATACTGAACGTACCAATGATCAGTTCATGGGCCACATGACCCTCGATAGTTCGAGTCTGCACGCGAATTCGGGCGATGAGCTCGATTTCTTTGCCGTCTTTGAGCCTGAACGAGCAGTATTATTGGGGATATGGCAACTGCATCCATGACCCTAGAACCTTACCATTTACAGCACACGCCTTTGGTGTCTGGTACAACACATTCGAAAATAGCCTCGTGACCACGTTTTGCCCTTGAGTCCTTGATTTTTGTGATGAACTTCGGAGCCATAACTGGTGTGGGTGTTCGCACCAGCTCTTCACGAAGTGACTCGTCGTCAGTGAGCGTCATGTCGTCAGCGATCACCTGAATCGTGGATGAGAGGTTGAGAAATGGACGGACAAGTTTTAGGCTTCTAAAATGTCGCCCAGCATTGAGGGACTTTTTGAAAACTTAAACAAATCATCATAAATGAAGTCTCACATCTTCAGCTTGTGCTTCAGATTCGCTCTCACTGAACATCTCGCTCGTGTAGGTGACCATATTTGCTGTACATGACACCTCTCCGGCGTCGTTTTCTGCCTTAAATAACCAGTCGAATTTTTCATTGATATCTTCCTTTCAAGACACTGTTAACTCAAATCCACAACCTACCTTGCAAATAATTTCTCCAACATGCACATCAGGATTGAAGCTGTTGATTGTGAGCGTTGAAGTTTTGTCATCAGTGACGCAGATTTTCGGGAGTACTTACCTTTATGCACGGACTTCTTGTTCTTTCGAGCTCGAGGGACGTACTCAACCACTCAAGAAATCTGGCGGTTCCCGGACACGAGGCAGCGCCACCAACAGCATGTGCGCTCCGGCTCTGAACGCTTTAACCGTACTTCGTCTGGAGCCGCTTCGCGACACCAACCTGAGATGTGAAGGTAAGGAGACTGCAATGATACGGACCCCACTGTAACTCATTTGACCTTTTCTGTTAAGCCGATGTCAGACTTTGCCGGATAAGCGACTCGCCTGACCGCGACGTGACCGCGAATGCTGGATCGCTTCAATTCGCAAAGTCTGACGTCGGCCTTATTCCGTAAGACCTGATTATCTTTATCTGACCTACTATTTGTGGCTTTGAATTCTCATAATACTCTATGAAATTCGTTGCTCACCTTTCCGCTGTAATCACAGGTGATATCCTTGATGGTGACGGTATAGGTGCCTTTTCAGAATGAATCTTGATGTTTTGCGACTCTTCCAGCTTCTTTCCGTTTCCGTTGACAGAATTAGGAGTGAGAGCAGCGAGAGAGGAACTTATTACTTTTATTCTGAGCAGAAGTGAGGACATATAGTGATCCCACGCATGATCATCGCTCAAGCACACCTAGATCACAGACACAGATAGATTTCCCGTGATCTATGTGAGAGGTCATCTAAAGTCAGTGAACTCCACACGACAGACACCACTGGTGTGGGCTCTCCGAAGAACGAACTGCCATCACTTGAGAGTATCACCTTCGCGGCATGTCGCATCACAAAGCGATGTCTCGAATTCCACCGGAATCGGTGCCACAACTTTCAGTGGACCTTCTGTTGACACTTCACCCATCTGAAAAACCGCCTTCATTCACGGGTAATGCAATTTCTTTACGTTTTAGATCAGCACTGATCACCCATAAATCGACGCAAGGTTCGGCTATCATGCTGCACGTTGAGTTTCTTTTTTAATCCTAGTTGGACAATTCTCGCATTTTCTAAGGGTTGGAATCACTCATTGACAGTGCTTGGTCTTCATCTAAATGACAACTATTACAGTATTATAGTTGAGAATGCGTGCGGTTATGCTGTTCTACGACTTCGGTCAGCAGACCGATCGACTGGCGCTCAATAATCGAACTCGCTAAATATCCATTGCTGCTTGCATAATTCTCCATTCAAAAAGGAGAAATACGTAAACAGTTTAAGGAAGCACAGATACGACGTAATAACTTCGTATAGCATACATTATACGAAGTTATACGAATGTGGTCCTAGCATCGGCAAGCCTAGTCGACAATAGGCACTAAAATTGGTACGTATCAGCGAATGTTTTGGGGGACTAGTTCTTCCCTTCTAGCTTTCTAGGGACTGCATACATGACGGTCTCAAGTCGATTTTCCACGCTGGCGCAAAAGTAATAGAGTTGCGTAAGGGTCAGTCACAAGGCCGATGTCAGGCATTGCAAATCAACTGCAAATCGAGCGATTTAAGGGAATCGCTAGCAAATCGCGATGTGACAACTAGCACCCTAAATATACTATCAGGCGAATGTTTTGGGGACCTAGTCTTCGGCTTCTAACCTTTCTTGGGACTCGCATATGACGGTCTCTGTCGATCTTCACGGGGGGCCGAAAAGTAACAGAGTTGCGTAAGGTCAGTCAGCAAAGGCCGATCCAAGCATTGCAAAGTCAACTGCGGAATTGAGGCGAATTAAGGGAACTCGCTCAGAAAATCGGTTCGATTGTGTCATACATTGCGAATCAACTGCGAATCGAGCGAATTGAGCGAATCGCTAGCAAATCGTTCGATTCGCAAAGTGTGACACCGACTTAAAGCTATTATTCAATGTGCACCTCATTATCTCGCAATAGCCTATCACTATGAGTAAGCCATGCGTGACTTCCTGGACACTCGAATAACCCACCTTATTGTATGCGACACATCTGATCTTTCCTGTCATATCAGCTGTGACACCATGAATCGTAAGCGAATAAACACCGTCGGCGTTTTTGATCTCAGTATCTTCTGTCTCACAAACCAGCTGAAACAAAATAATCCCTTCAAGCATTTGTTAGCTGTCATTTTAGAAGATAGTGGAAGTTGGCTACAGTGTTGCAGTATTTTTCATCAATTACACTCGAAAATATTATGAAATAGCTTGAATCTAACCATCCCAGAAGTCGAGCAAGAAATCCGTTTTCTGTTCCTCACCTGATTGTTGATGTACCACTTAACGAATGGCGTCGGATCGCCGGTAATGAGAAGTTTGGTCTGTAGCGAGTCACCCTCGGTAAGGTTGATCGGTGCGATATCGCTTTGGAAGGCTGGCTTCGCCATTGGACGCTTCTTTACCACTCCCAGTGAAGCAGCGCATTCTGAAGAAAGGTATTTGAGGTCAAGAGGACAATTAGTAGTAAGTATATGGCTTTAGGAAGAGCACACTCACCAGCAGTTCCGAAGTAGTTCTCGGCTTTGATGGTAATTCGGCATTTGTCTTCCATAGCTGTCGAGATGATTTTCAGCTGAAGCGTGCCGTCATCGGCTCGGCTCAGCACAAAGTGGTCGTCACTGGTGAATTCCTTGCCATCGCGCAGCCAGGTTACTGTCGGCTTCGGTTTCACCTGCAGCGTTGGGATTTTAGAGACAAGGAGATCTTGACGATCGGCAGAAGTAGCTTACCTCATTGAGTTTAGCCTCCATTATGGTGACTTCACCTTCTGTAACAAGACGATCTTCTAGGTTCTTGGAGAATGTTGGCGCATCTCCTACTCGCTTCACATTCAGCTGCACGTTTTGTTTCTTCGTACCACTGCTGTTTGATGCCTACAAAATATTACCGTAACCAGAGACTCCGGCTTTTTTCAGTTTTACATACCGCAGCGAAATACGGAAGGGTAATCCTACCTGGCAAGAAATTTCACCAGCTTGCTCCGGTGTGATCTCTTTGATTTCGATGGTGTGAGTGGCGCCATCGTCGCTTACAGTGATATTTCTATAAGAAACATGAATCACTGAATCACTCGAGCAGGTTTAGCATGCAGTGATCAGTTGTTAGTGAACTTTGATGGGTGGCGACCTTCCCTTTACCGTCTAAAGCTCAGTATTCAAAAAAAGATCAACAAAGTTTCTTATGCTGAATACCGTTTCCTAAACTGCCTAGATAGCGGACTTAAAGGCACGGGTCGGGACTAGGTGGTCAAAGGAACTTCCATTCGTCAATACTACGGCTGGATCTTTGAACACAGAGGTGACCGCGCTTGTGTCTCGAAACACAAACTAACGCCCCGGTCCTAGTATTCGGAACGAAGTGAACTGTGATCGCCCATTGCCGAAGGTGGCGCGTGGCTGCATATGGCGTAAAACAGCTGGGGTTGAT
>MU869413.1:31942-47400 GCA_036418205.1 Ostertagia ostertagi | reverse complement strand
TCGACTGCCCAGGACTGAGAAGCACGCCTGACCACGCAAATGTTTCATTCTGCGACCGTACAGACAAGACATTCCCTAGTTGGTCACCAGTGCAGATGAATCACGAGCAGGGTGAATATCGGTTGAGGGAAACCTCGACAGGAGGGGTCGTACTCGTGGGGGTCAGTAACAGCAGTGGTATCGTGGTGCAGATAGGAGTAAGAGGGTGTAGCGCAGCAGAAAATGAAAACATCTGAAAATTAAATATTCTTTGCAGGTTCATCGCTCCATTCCTCCACCTTCATGAGAAGGGCGTATTTGAAGGCAGTACAAAGAATGAAAGTGCATCCCCGCAAAGAAGACTGCCACATGTGCGCACGCGCTGCAAAGGCACCTCCTCTGCCTATCGCTCGCTCCTTCTCCCTTAATACCTCGCTGAGAATGACACTGTTGTTAGGGACCCTGTCGCAAAAACGACAACCGTGAAGGAAAAGCCCTGGGCAAATGAAGTTGTTCTTCAGGTTATAGGAGTTACGAAATGCGTTTACTACAATGCAGCTTCTGTCAACTGGTCATGATCATATAACACCTTCAATCGATTCTGCAACTTCGAGTGAGGTCGGATGCATGGCCTATACTCAGACAAAATCGGATGATGACGATTGCCCCTTTTCTTATTGCTTATGTTGGAAGAATGTATTCTAGACACATTTCGAGCGTTGCCAACGAATTACACTTGCAATGGTGAAGAAGGGAGCGGCTTTTTGAGCGGCCGAGAATCATCCTCGATAGATCCTCGACGCAAATATCTCCTCAACTAGGAAATGTAGAAGAAAGCTAAACAGACCATCAGAAAGCGCAAACCTTCCGCTTTCCAAAACTATCTTCCCTTTTTCAGGATCTTACGATATTAGAGAGAACAGTCTGCTTCGCACGCCTCCGCGCGCATGAAACGGAAGGCCTACAATACTGCTCCTAACTTTTATGAAACTCCGCGCGACGGTTCTGAAGCGTCGCGACGGTTCTGTAGCGTCGCGACGGTTCTGTAGCGTCGCGACGGTTCTGTAGCGTCGCAAACCGTCGCACCATTATAACTTCCTTGAAAGCGGGTAAAATGGAAAGATCTTTACAGCAATAGACTCGCCTCTCTGTGGCGAGTCTAACCATGTATACCTACTAATATGCTTGAAATGACAATAAGTTATTCCATGAAAACTATTGTCAATCCCTCGTCTGACTGTCTCGCCTCTCCTCATTCCCATTATCTCTCCAGTCTGGCTCTTATCGTTAGCTACCGCCTTCATGATTTCACAAAGCCTTCCTTCGAGCTCTTCTCCACTTCCTCGGCCCCATTTTGAACCCACCAGGGCCCTTGAGGTATGCCTCCCCGAACAGAAGAGGGACCCCTCCCTGGTAAGGATATTTCCCCGATTGACATGCAATCGGCGAAATATCCCTGCAATTGACATGCAGTCTGGGAGACATACCCGAGAACCGATGCTATTTTCTTTCCCCGAGAGTTTTCGGGGAGAGCATACATTACCAGGGAGGGGTTCCTCTCCTGTTCGGGGAAATACCTTACGGCCCAGATGTTATGTACGTATATTTCCCACCTTGCGCCCATGCAATTGTGTACAGCAAGCGATTACAGTGTTCTTATGCCTACAATACTGGTACACCATCTTTTTATCCCCATTGCCGATCGTCCTCCCAGCCCTTGGCGCCACGTGCGATTTAGCGAGAAATTCTCTCCACCGACGTGGACTACGGTTACTTGTCTGTAGGAATAGGTAAAATATTTGGTCGCAGGTGAGCGTTCCTTCCGTGGTGTGACCCCAAACATCACTGCTCGTCATGTCCTTGTGATATGATCAGTTTTTTTGCTTGTCCAGAAGGACCTTGGAACCTGAAATGTGCACCATTCGATTTCCCATGAAAAATACTATCGAATGGTGTACAACACAGGTTGCACACGAAACTTTGTTTTTTCACCTTTTTCTCCCCATTGGCGATCGTCTTTCCAGCCCTTGGCGGCCACGTGCGATTCACGTGCACCTCGCCGACCCGTTACCCTTCGCATCTCTCTCAATTGACTATTTAATTAATTACTACTTAAGCTATCATTCGAAAAAGGTAAACAGCTGATATTCAAGTCATAAAATTTTTTCGACAACTTCCCTCGACAACTCCAGAGCTAATCTACTGAACTCGCAGTGATAGAAGGCTGGCTAGACTGGACGGCGTGCGGTCGATTACTCGATCCCCTATGTCTGTCACGAAATTCCCTACCTTCTGGGGATCGGCCTGGAGAGACCGGGTCAAGTGTGGGATGGGTGGGCAAGGTCTCGCGAAGTACAAAACACACATCAGCTAAGCAAAGCCCCGCCCACAGTGGGCGTGGCGTGCATCGAAATGAGTGACGCTGACGACCAGGATTTCGGAAACTATACCAAAAAGCCTCGAAACTGGGCCAAAAAGTAGGTAAAGGTGTGCATTGGTAAGTCAGATCGAATTAGGGAGACCCACCCCCGGTGGGCGGGGCGTTCTCAAAAAAGCAGTGCTTAACAAAAAAATTCATAACTCGGTTGGGAGAAGCCTACAGAGCAGAAAAAAATTGGTGCAGGGAAGCAATGTCTAAGGTGTTTCCCAGCATACATGACGTGGGCGGAGGCCCGCCCACAATGGGCGGAGCGCGCTCTGAAGTGTACAGCATTTTCTACAAGTCCTCATAATTCGGGCAGAAGTCTTAGGGAGCCGGAAAAAGGTGGATAGAGGTGGGTGGAGGAGTGGAGGTCAACTGTCGGCGGTGGGCGGGGCATGACCAAAGTGGGCGGAGTTTGCGACAAAAATTCATAACTCGGTTCCAAGAAGTCCTGGAGACCAGGAAAAAGTGGATCAAGTCTGACTACGAAGGTGAAGTCAGTTGCCATTGGGGGCGGAGCACGCACCAAAGTGGGCGCAGTTTGTCAAAAACTTTTTCGGTTCCAAAAAGTCCCAGAGACCGGGGAAAAGGGGGTAGGGGTTGGCAAAGGAAAGGAGGGCAAATGCTATTGGTGGGCGTAGCACGCACCAAAGTTGCTGGAGTTTGTTGCCGGACTTATTATGTATTTCTAGGAGTTCTAAAGATCGGCAAACGTGGGAGGCAAGGAAGAAAAAGATGGGTGGGGCTGCACCGAAATAGGCTGTTTGCGAAGAGATTTATAAATCGGTCAAGAAGCAGTCCAGAGACCGGGAAAAAGCGAATAATGGTTGACGAAGAAAGAGACGTCGAAAGTCATCGACGATGGAGCGGATAGAATCCAGCTAAGAAATCGAGTCCGTCAATGGAAAGGAGGTCAACTGCTATCGTGGGTGGGGCGTACACCAACGTGGGCGGAATTTGTCCTGAACTTATAATTCAGATCCGAAAAGTCTAGGAGACCGGGAAAAAGAGAGTAAGTCCGCCTACGAAATTTTTGACAAACCCGGCCCACATTGGTGCGGGCCCCCTCCCAATGGCAATGGACTTCACCTTCATGGTCAGATCATCCTTTTTCCGGTCTCCAGACTTCTTGGAACGAGTTGTGAATTTTTGTGGATAACGCCGCCCTCCTTTGGTGCACGCTCCGCCCACCAGTGACAGTTGGCCCCCACTCCTCCATCCATCTCTATTCACCTTTTTTCTGGCTCCCTAAGATTCTGCCCGAATTATGAGGAATTGTAGAAAATGCCGTACACTTCAGAGCGCCTCCTCCACTCTCGTCATGCATGCCGGGATTACCTTAGACATTGCTTCCCTGCACCAATTTTTCTGCTCTGTAGGCCTTCTCCTAACCAAGTTATCAATTTTTTGTTAAGCACTGCTTTAATTTGAGAACGCCCCGCCCACCCGGGTTAGTTCTCCTAGTTCGATCTAACTTACCAATGCACACCTTTACCTACGTTTTCCCCCAGTTTCGAGGCTTTTTTGGTATAGTTTCCGAAATCCTGGTCGTCAGCGTCACTCATTTCGATGCACGCCACGCCCACTGTAGGCGGGGCTTTGCTAGCTGCTGTCTGTTTTGTACTTCGCGAGACCTTGCCCACCCATCCCACACTTGACCCGGTCCCTCCAGGCGGATCCCGAGGAGCTAGGGAATTTCGTGACAGACATACAGAACGACAGACGACAGACGGCAGACAGAACGACAGACGAAACGCTTTATAGTAAGTATTCTTATATCATTACCAGTTGGCGCCGCACGCATTGCGCGCGCAACACAGATCTGCGGCGAATTTTGATGGTGCGACGAAAATTTTCAAATTTGGCTTGATACAATACGAATATCTGAATTCTCCGCTAAATTCTATCCGCTCTTTCTTCGTCAACCATTATCCTATTTTTCTCGGTCCTCGGCCCGGACAATAAATCTCGTGGCGAACTCCGTCTACTTCGGTGCGTGCCCTGCCCACCAATAGCATTTGGCCCCCTTCCTTTCGCCGACCTCTACCCCTTTTTCACCGGTCTCTGGGACCTCTTGGAACCAAATTACGACACTTTTGGCAAACTCCGCCCACTTAGGTGCGTGCTCTACCCACTAATAGCAGTTGACCTCCTTTCCTTCGCCGACCTCTACTCCCTTTTTCCCAGCCTCCTGGACTTCTTGGAGCCGAGTTATGAATTTTCGTCGCAAACTCCGCCCACTTTGGTCATGCCCCGCCCACCAATGACAGTTGGCCTCCACTCCTCCACCCACCTCTATCCACCTTTTCCGGCTCACTAAGACTTCTCCGGCCCGAATTATGAGGACTTGTAGAAAATGCTGTACACTTCAGAGCGCGCTCCGCCCATTGTGGGCGGGCCTCCGCCAACTTCGTGTATGCTGGGAACACCTTAGACATTGCTCCCCTGCACCAATTTGTTTTCTGCTCTGTAGGCTTTCTCCCAACCGAGTTATGAAATTTTTCATAAAGCACTGCTTTTTTGGAGAACGCCCCGCCCACCGGGGGTGGGTCTCCCTAATTCGATGTGACTTACCAATGCACACCTTACCCACTTTTTGGCCCAGTTTCGAGGTCGTTTTGTCACTGAAATCGAAATTGGTCTTCGGTACAGTTCATTTCGACGCACGCCACGCCCTCTGTGGGCGGGGCTCCGCTTAGCTGATGTGTGTTTTGTACTTCGTGAGACCTTGCCCACCCATCCCACACTTGACCCGGTCCCTCCAGGCGGATCCCGAGGAGCTAGGGAATTTCGTGACAGACATACAGAACGACAGACGACAGACGACAGACGACAGACGACAGACGACAGACGAAGCGCTTTATAGTAAGTAGGATTGGTTATATGCAGCTGACGGAGTGGCAAGAAGCGGCGTTTCCACACGCACGGCCAGGGGATCGAGTAATCGACCGCACGCCGTCCAGCCTAGCCAGCCTTTTATTAATGTTTACCTTTTTCCAACGATAATTGGGCTTAAGTAGTAATTAATTAAATAGTCTATCACTGCCTGCGAGTTCAGTAGATTAGCTCTGGAGTTATCGAGGGGAAAAATTTTATGACTTGAATATAAGCTGTTTACCTTTTTGAATGATAATTGAGCTTATGTTTTAATTAAACCAGATTAGTCCCCCGTCAACCGCCGGGACCTTCCTTTCCTGCGCAAGCTTTCTATCCTCCGCTATGGTCCCTTCCTCCTGTGACACCAACACCTCCTGGAAGTGTATGCAACACAATGGTGTTTCATACAGTAGAAGGGACACAATCATGATATGACGGTAGATTTTTCGCTTCCCTTCCTCATCCTCCCTTCCTCTCTCCACTGCCCTCCAGCTGCCACTGCAGCACCATGTGGAATGAACGGAAGTGTGCTAAGCAGGTGTTTATATAGCCCTAAGAGTGTTATCACAACTATCCTGCTACAAAACATTGATATCTCAAATCCTGTAAGCTACCCGATTTGTTAGCGGTTTGTTTATCCCATGAGCTTCCTTCTCACTCACTTCATTTTGCGGACGGACACACATACATACATACACACACACACACACACACATACAGATACACAAACCGACACACAAAGTTAGCGCTTTATAAAATAGAAGGATACTTGTCCTTTTTGTTAAGTGCTGTTTTTGGCCGCGTTTTTTGCGAATATTTCACAAGAATGCTGGGTTGAGAACAAAACTTTCGCCCCATACGGGATTGAAACGAGGGGTGCGGGTTCGAATCCGTCTGGAACGAAAGTTTTGTTCACAATCCAGCATTCTTGTGAAACATTTTCTTATACTATGAAATTCTCTATACCGAAATACTTATTCCCCTTGACTGCAATTCAACTGTACAAAATTGTCTATTGTATATTTCAGATAACAACCATAAGTGCTGCAAGAAGATTGCGCACTCCTTTCAAACAAGACAAGACAATCTGACCTTCGTTTACAAGCCGTCGCAGATTTCCACAAATGAAAAGACAATTCGAACGAATCTTCCCTAGAAATGGAGTTATTTAAAAAGGGGTACAATTGTAAAAAATGATTGCTCACCCCAGTACTCGCTGTCTGTCCAAGGAATCCGTCCCTGTAGGATGATATGTGCAGGTCGTATTCGGGAGAGGTTGTTACGTTTCACATGTCGGCATAACGCGTCAAGCAGCTCGGTAGGGGTAGATGCATGCGGGTGAACGTAGATGTCGTTACCTTTAATGGTAAGGAAACTACAAGTTACCCAAACCTATAGCGACTCTAACAGAGAAAGGGGAATGTTTGTGCATAGTAACTTGTACCTACCGGAAGTGATACATGACACTGCCTCGTCAGCCGAGACACGTTTTGGAACTTTGCCAGCAATAGGAACAGCCAAACGACTTGATAATCGACTAAACATCTGAAAATGTGGCGGTTTTATAAGAAACGGATGATTATTGTGAAAATCCTTTTCAGAGTTGCATCAAGGCTTCTATGAGGGTGTCAACAAAGAGATCAAATATGGGCTGGAAGGCAAATGCTATCTATCGATCTGTGAAGAAAGAAAGAAAAAACAACAAAATGCTCTGAGAAGGTTATCCCTGATAGATAGTTTTGGAAGTATTGGGTTGTCTCATAATTCCTGTCAATTTTAACACTTTGGTTCATTCAATTTTTAATAGCTGATCAACAGTTTAACCTACATCATACTCACTGTATACATCGTGCATTTGCTAGGGAAGGTTTTGGTCGGAAACTTGCTAAATGACGGAAGCTGAGGTTGAAGAATAAGAAGAAGTCGTTTTCGGGGTTTTCATATTCCTTAACTTTTTTTTTCTGGCAGATGCTATTCAGGGCGCAGGGGAGGCGATAGTCCGATAGAGCGATGCCAATGCTATATGGTGGATGAGGTATCGTGGCCCTGGCTATCTCCCTCAGAACGTGGTGAGTTGGCATTGCAATGTGAGGTCTGGCGTACATTCGGAGAAAGGAGAATCTGAGACGTTTCTGACGATTCCCTCGCAATACCGAAGCCAGCCTAGAGGGCTATTCCGCGCTGACTTTAGCAATGCTTGTCTTCATACATTGAAGTGGTTCCCAAACCAGGCCACCTAGCGAATCCAACAAAACGAGAGCGATATTCTCAGAAAACGGAGTTCGGGCTGAGCTGGTGCTTCCTGGCTGCGAGGTAGCCATCAGACGTGCCGCGTGTTGTTGTCGCAGTGGACTCATGATTCATTTAAACTGGTTATGGACTAGGAAAGGCCCTGCTTATGGTCGGCCGAAGCATGTGGTTGTTATGTGGTCGCAGAATGAATTTTGCCCGGATAGTCGAGCGTGCTTCTTGCTTATGCTCGGCCGAAGCATCGAGACTTCATTCTGCTGCAGTCCTTTCCATCCTGGCGTGTGCTGGTGCATCGGCTGCGCCCAGGTATCTGCTACAATACCCTGGTAGCAACGTCCGGAGGCACTCCCAATTTATGGTGCAAGGGGCGCTCATCAAAAAGTGACCGCAGGCCCAGTATGAGGTTGAAGTTCACAGCTCGTTTCGTCTTTGCCGTTGCGATTGGACCACTAGCTCAGTACCCTATCAGTAGCAGAGACTGAGTCAAACACAGCGCTGATCTTCTCTGTTGTCCTCCTTGCTACAGAGTTCATTTGAGGATCGTAAAGCATAATCATTCATTATAGTCACTGACCTATTTTTATTCCTAGTTGATTAACCCGTTACGGGCTTGCGCTTCCGAAACCACGCTGTTAAGGCTCTTGAAGCTTCAACATACTAACGTATTTCGCAATGAAACGGTCTTAGACGGAAGAATTTGAAATTGAATAGAAATGCGACAGGAATTATGAGACAACCTAATATGTAAACTCACGAAGAAGAAACATCAGGCGCCCAGATGAGGCACCAGATGGGAAAGATACGAGGGAGTAGAGGGGCCCGCGAGACGGCGGGCGCCAGTGCAATGTGTCCCATGCCTTCATCACCATTGCCACTTAATTTCGATTCACATAATTGGACAACCTTCGCGAACCTATACCAATCTCAGCACAGTGACTGTTGGACAGTTGGTCGTGGCATGAACCTTAAAGGTACGCGGTGACGCTGGATGTTGATGTAAAGGAGATAAAAGGGAGATACATTTACTGATTGGGATCTTGAAAAATGCAACATTCAGAGGGATGAGTAAATCAAAGAATCCGTTTAGCCCGGGCGAAATCACGAATACAAACAATAAAATCCTCTTCCTTTCTGAAAAGGAGGAGAGGAAAAAGCGTTGAACACATTTTTGCTATATATCTTATTATATTGTCACATTATACAATGTTCCTATTATTCAGCAGCAGCCCTAAAATGAATCTGAGGGAAGGGGCCTCATGATGGAGGAAGTTAAAACGTTATAAAAGGATGGCCTTCCAGTATCTGCGCGTATCAAACGGTGAGCTTCTGCAAAGATGAGCAGCCTATGGAGCGGTCAGCTAACGCATTTTACGAAGCAACTCAATGTTTAGCGGTGAATCTAACGCTTTATCGGCTGTCCTGTCTCATCCGGACCTTCCGTTTCATGCGCGCGGTAGCGTGCGGCGCTAAACTGTTTACAAATAATGGAGCAGGTTTTCGGAATTACAGAAATGGTCGCCATCTACTCCGACAAGCCCGAGATATCCTGAAAACATATGCAGTACCTCAGCCTATAAATTCCAGTGCCTGACCAAAGAATAGTTATAGTTACTAAATTCATATTCAATGTTAAACTCTAAGCACGGAAAGCTAATAAAACCAAAACGTACATTGTCCTCTTTGGAAAACAACATCACAAAAGAGCCCCTCTTTTTAGGAGCTGGACCGCCAGAGATTTCTCTGCCCAACAGTTTATTCTTGATCATTCCCTTTCGAGGCATCTCGAACAATACGAGCATTCATCGAGTAGGACTCCGCCTGAACAATAGAGCATTAGTGTACTGCACTAAAAGAAATAATGTTCGATATATGTGCTGAAACAATGCAAAACCTAAAATACTCATTCTCAACTGTTCTAACAGAACTACGAAGGCGTAGCGTAGCACCGATTTTGTACTTTGGAACAAATATGAGAATCAGGAACTGGATAATCCTCATTCAACTCAATTCAATCTACATCCAGTCTAATGATACCAGTAGGAGCGATCGCGACTACCATGTTTGAAAAAACTAACACAGAAAAAACATAAGTACTCACAGCCTCGATTTCTTCTTCTTCTTCTCCCTCCATCGTAGAGACAGTGACTGGTCCCATTTTTCCTTGGTTCTTGACATTCCTCTTCATGACAGGCTGAAACAATCGTTAAGTGGTGATCAATAAAATAGTCAATTAAGAGATGCGGAGGTTAGCGGGTCGGCGAGGCACACGTGAATCGCACGTGGCCGCCAAGGGCTGGAAAGACGATCGCCAATGGGGAGAAAAAGGTGAAAAAACAAAGTTTCGTGTGCAACCTGTGTTGTACACCATTCGATAGTATTTTTCATGGGAAATCGAATGTGCACATTTCAGGTTCCAAAGTCCTTCTGGACAAGCAAAAAAACTGATCATTATCACAAGGACATGACGAGCAGTGATGTTTGGGGTCACACCACGGAAGGAACGCTCACCTGCGACCAAATTTTTACATAATTCCTACAGAGAAGTAACCGTAGTCTACGCCGGTGGAGAGATTTCCTCGCTATCTTCTCAGGTTTCCACAAAACATCTCCTCTAAAAGTGGGGAATGTCACATAATGGGCCTACCACTACTGCAATCCTAGATGAAGCTCTTTCGAAAATTGAAATATAGCATCTTGTAAATCTCGAGAAGAGCTATCAGCTGGTATAACTTTCGGGTGGGGGGGGGTGGGGGTGAGGGTAGTCACTTGACATGCGTGAAAAGCGGGAATGTTCGAGTTTCACATGTCGCGAACATGCCATGCGCCGCGGCGGCAACTGCCCCCTCCCCCCCCGAGCCACATTGAGCAAAAAAATTCAATGGTGTGGGGATAAAAGGGAATTTAGTTTCAGAACACTCGCATTTCAAACGACACTTCCATTACGGGAGCTCCCCTAAAGTTCCTCCGCCATTCCATTCTTCCAGACCCACTTGCAAGCCTCATCATTTTTCCAACCCTCTGTGACTCGGCCTTTTTTTGGTGTTAAATGGGTTGGGGTTGGGACCACGCGGCGGCGCTTCACTCAGCGCCAGGCGCTTTGACTCGAACATTCCAGCTTTTCACGCATGTCAAGTGACTGCCCTCACCCCCACCCCCTAGACTGGCTACACTCCCCCTGGCTCACGGATTCCCCGCTCCGCACTGAGGAAACTGTAGATGGCAATGAATTCAAACGCTTAGGATTTCTCAAGGGATTCGCTGTGGGTGGAGGCAGCGGGTCCCGCAACGAATGGCGACCTTAAAGATGTTGGCAAAATGCCCCAGTCAGCAGGAGTATCAAATTATCGCTCCTAGCATGTGACCCGAAGGAATTTCCACTTTTCTAAAGCCCCCAATCATTACTGCGATTCCTGACCCCAACGGAGCCTCTCTGCGCAAAAACCGATATTTTCAATCGATATCGATCGGATAGCACGTGACCCGAAGGAATTGCCACAGTACCCAATCAATACTTGCTATACGACGTGTGCGAATGGAAGAAATGCCCAAACCAGTCGCATCGCCTGGCTACGCTGGGCATTCCGACACCAAGAAGGAGCAGAGCCCGGCGTAGCCGGCCGATGCGACTGGTCTTACGATATTATGAAAACTTCCAGAGCAATTTCAATACTTGTTGGAAACGCGAAATCCAGCTCTATCTAACCCTACCTCAAACTGCTTCAAAGGTTATGAAATGGAGGAATGCAACCTTTTCATCGAGGGTGTAGATTTCGACGGTTTTTTTTTCGGGATTTCAGCAAATCTGACCCAGTGACAATCGCGCCGCAGCTGCCGTTGAATCGGCCTTTGATACACTCGGCTGTTTTGATATACTCAAGCAGGAATCAAGATTGAATCGCAACCCCGTGCCTTCAGGATTTCTGTGCATTTCTGAAGGAACCTGCCTTTGAAATCACACAAAATCAATGAAAAATCAGGCGGTAGCTGAAACCTGATCTCAGACTGGAGAGATAATGGGAATGAGGAGAGGCGAGACAGTTAGACGAGGGATTGACAATAGTTTTCATGGAATAACTTATTGTCATTTCAAGCATATTAGTAGTTTACACATGGTTAGACTCGCCACAGAGAGGCGAGTCTATTGCTGTAAAGATCTTTCCATTTTACCCGCTTTCAAGGAAGTTATAATGGTGCGACGGTTTGCGACGCTACAGAACCGTCGCGACGCTACAGAACCGTCGCGACGCTACAGAACCGTCGCGACGCTTCAGAACCGTCAACGCGTAGATGCAAAAGTTAGGAGCAGTATTTTAGGTGAAACAGCACAGCCCATACGCGCAGTGGAGAGCTGAGCTAAAGTGGTGACTGTAAACAAACAACCACCATGCATCGAATGTCAGTGCAATTTAGCGGTCGGATTGTGTTGATGTTAAAATAGAAGTGCCCAGCACACTTTATCGTCCGAACATCCACGACACGTTTTTAGGAATTAAAGGGAGCATAGCGGTCTAATGGTCATATATTCTAGGCTGATGATAACTGATGGAAGTCTAAAGTCCGGTTTTGAGTGACCTCCATATTCTTGCGCATATCGTTATTATCGGCCCTTATCAGCCGCTACAACTTTGGGTCCCTCACCAAAGATGATCCTGTCCTACCCTTCACATCACTTCTTAGAACCAACGCCTCACTGAAAAATTTCAGCATCCTCGACGTTTACTCGACGAAATTTGAGAGACCCTATCTTTCTGCATGGAAGGCTTTCAGAGCAATTTCAATACTTCTTGGAAACGCGAAATCCAGCTCTATCTAACCCTACCTCAAACTGCTTCAAAGGTTATGAAATGGAGGAATGCAACCTTTTCATCGAGGGTGTAGATTTCGACGGTTTTTTTTTCGGGATTTCAGCAAATCTGACCCAGTGACAATCGCGCCGCAGCTGCCGTTGAATCGGCCGTTGATTGATACACTCGGCTGTTTTGATATACTCAAGCAGGAATTAAGATTCAATCGCAACCCGTGCGTTGAAGATTTCTGTGCTTCTAGAGTCTATATTTCAGTAAATACACAAATGATTGCAACGAAATGAAAGAAAATGAATAGATGACAAGGGAGGCGTTTACAACATTATTTTGCAGGAATTTTTTTGATTAATTAATTGAATTAATTTGCTCTGTTTTAGGGGGTCGTGCCAGGATCTCGATTTTCGGGGGGGGGTCGTACTTCTGCGACCACGTCCTCGACACGATTTTCACCCTGATCACGAGTCTACCACGAGCCTGGCCTGGACCCACCATCTCCTCCGAAGCCCGAGCTCTTTCATCAGAGGGTATGAGGCGGTTCTTATGCATCTGTTGGATTCGCTGGGTATCCTGTTTTGAGAACCATTTCACTTTATGCAGACAAGCATTGCGAAGGCAACCATGGAATAGCTCCCGAAGTTGGCCGCAGCAGTGCGGGAAGACGGTTTTAAACGTCTCAAAATCTCCTTCTCTCCGAAGGATTGCTCTAAATCACATTCAAAGATAACGCCTCGTTCCGAGGGAAGCTGGCTCGATAACGACACCACCTCTATCGTATAGCAGCAAGACCGCTATCAACTGCGCTACCGAAGCTCACCGCATCAGCTCATCGTGACTTCATGATGGAGATTACATGGTGGTTGCAGGCAAGGCACCCAAAATCAAGGGCAGCAACAAAAACCCTCCGTAACTACTTCCAGAGAAGAGTTCAGCAGATACTGAAAACTCGAGCTCAGCGTCTCATGATGCGTACAATAATATGCACCTCAATTCATTTGGCCTAGTGACCTTTCCTGGTCAGAACTTGCGTCGAACTGGTGATATAGTAATTGTGTATCAAATGGATGGATCCTTCCCATGCAGTCTTTGACAGAACTGAAAATGATTCAATTCCATGTCGGAATGGCTGATGTTGATCAAATTCCTGATGTGCTCATCCCACTGAGTGCCGAAATTCTTTTACGTGCTTTGCTTTCCTCAGTCAAGACAGACTTGATCACTCTGCGACGCGAATTCATTGCCTTCTTCGTCGTAACAAACCACAACTTTTGCTTCCAAGAAAAGATGAATAAAGATCTGTAAATGTTCATGGAGGCGATCACTACACAGCTCTCGAATGACGACTTCGTCTGCTTGTTACATTCACCAGCATTTTCCGAGTGCACGACATAAGCTATGATCGCGATGCACTGGACATAAAGAACTACTTCTCACATTTCTCGAGTGCATATAGTAGGATTGATTTCCAATTCGCTCATACTTCCCTTCAAGAATAAAGGTGATCAGGAAAATTCTAACTCTGTTTCTTACTATCATCCTTGTTTACTTCCCTTACTGACGGTTGGTATGACGCTTTTACTCGCAAAAACACGTAAAAAATGAAAATAAGCAAGATAAATAAATGCTACCTCTGGCTCATTATACAGTGAATAGTTCCGGACTATTCTAACCACAAGTATTGCTTTACCTTATGCACAGTCAAGTCATTTATTCAAATCACTCAACAAAAACGTCATTTGGCGCAAACAATATAACCACCGTCGCCGCCAAAGCTGTTGTAGAGTCCATACCAACCACCACAATCCCTTTCTACGAACGCATCATCAGAGCTATTCAGTACTGCTCGATCCTGAAGCATTATTCTTGAAGTGATGAACTAGAGCTTACTTGAGATGGACTTCATCCCACACTATGAACATGAACTTGGAAGCCAACAAATGCTGCTAGCTTATTTCTACCTTCCCTTAAGAACATCTCAGAATTTACCTACAATATGAATTGGGGATTTTGTCAACGGAACCATTCCGGTAACTGCGCACTGACCATGGTCGCGCGTTTTGACCGCAGTGGACGAGCCTGTGTGCGCGTCATTCGAATTTGAATATCAAAGGGACGCCGATGAGGCCGACCTGCAACATTTCGATTTCCAAGGGAGAACAGATATCATGCATCTCTAAAGGATTCCCACACCCCCACCCCCCCCCTCCCCTTCTTCGTTGAACGCATCGTAAGCAGGAGTTTAACACGGTCCACCACGCTCATACACCCATGCATACGCCGTGAGCGGGTCTTTAGCAGAGCCCATCCGCATATGTTCTCCATTTATACATCCCGATTATCCTTCCGATCCTCCGGATATTATGATAACATCGTTATATAGTAGGGTGGCCAAATGAAAAGAGACACTTTGCCCTATGGCGCACATCATCAAACTTTTCGTCGCACAAGGTGCCGCTGTTGATGAAACTTTCACGGCAAAATATTCCTTGGTGGATGTCCTCCCATGAGCAGAAGCAAGCCCTCCTCACTCCTCTCACCATCCTCAAAATATGACGTCATTCTCCATCGCCGTTAAGCTTAAGAATTCCTACCTCCATCTTGAAGCTGTAACGAAATTTGTTCAATCGCTTCACTGAAAAATTGCTTCGTAAGTTAGGGTGAAACCGAAACTTGCGACACCCTTCTGACCAGCGCTCCCGAAAACATCGTAAAAATCCGTGATCCGGCAAAGACCACGTTGAGCTCGAACCGGGCAATAGGTTCCCATGGCAAATTCTTGTGATGTCCTCGCTGCAGAGAGCTATTATAACGTTTCATTGATAGACAAGTGAGCAGTTCCCAGTGGCACTACTTGGAGGAGCGGACTCCACCACCCGTCCCATCCCACATAACACTTGTAAGTATGGTTGCTCTGGTGTCAACGCGAGCCAGGTAACGGAATCGACGACTTTTGCGTTCTGACGCGCCTTATCAGCCTTATCAGTTGTAACCACTTTCATCACCACCAACAATGTCCCCGTCCCACCCCACATAACACTTGTAAGTATGGTTGCTCTGGTGTCAACGCGAGCTGGGTAACGGAATCGACGACTTTTGCGTTCTGATGCGCCTTATCAGCCTTTATCAGT
>MU869412.1:38254-48749 GCA_036418205.1 Ostertagia ostertagi | reverse complement strand
CGCACATTATTCGATTACGTTCCTCTCATATTCGTAAGAAATCTATTCGATTACGTTCCTCTCATATTCGTAAGAAATCCACCAATACCCACTTCCGAAATCAGGGGATTCCGATCAGAAAACAAAAACTTCACTCAGTGTTTGTTTGCTTTCCACTATAGTAGCTGTTGTTCCCATCAATACTAACACTTCGCAGTTCTTTCAGAGAAAGAGATAATAACAACTACCTGGACTGGTATTCATTGCACTTCAAAACAAGGTAAGCGCACAGGTTCACACGGTAACTAATGGTACGAGAAAAGCATCGCTGGAGATAACTTGCGGAATCAGTGCCCTACGAATACTTCACAACGAGCATTCTTTTTTAAATCCATCAGTGGTTTAGACCAATGCGGTTGCGATTCTTGGCTGCCACTCAGCACAGCATAAAACTTGACCATACAGGCGCTTTATTATGGACTGCTATAGCACATATAGTGTGCAAATGACCTATAAAAAACCAAGGGAGAAGTGCTCAGAGACTGCTTGTGGAAGATTTACTAAACGATCACTTCGAAAGGAATTTGAAGTCTAGAAAGGCTTTTGTGTAATGACGCGAGAAAAGATCTAGCATAAATCACTCTGTTAAGCAAATCTTCAATTTAAACCTGTGAAGGTGGACAACCTGAAACTCGTCGATTCGATGACCCTACCTTTAGCACACCCGATGAGGAGAGATCAGCGGGAAACGGTAGTCTCACCAGATTTTCCAGTGTTCAATCAACTTAGATAGCAAAATATACTAAGAAGTCACCAAGAGATATGAACACGCCGAACATCTACTGAGTAGCACAGACAATCTTTTGGCATATTTCCGTTCAGCTCTGTACGTCATCTTCTTCTTCTTCAAATGTCACCCATTGGACTGTCCGTTATTACTACCCGCAATTTTTCGTAAACTTTAGGCTCCTGTTACCAGTCCCAAATGCTCGTTGAACATTGAAGGAGGTACCTTCTTCAGGAAAAAATACAATTATTCAAACATTAGGAGTACAATATGATTTCGTGGCTAGTTTAAAAACCAGGTGACAACTCCACCCTAAATTTCCAAAACTGCCATCAAACGATCGAGCGTGGTAGGAGATAAATAAATCCGAAAACGGCAAAGGTCTGATTCCGTCCATATTACGTTTTCCTTCGGAAAGTTTGCCTCAAAATCGTCAAAAGAGCCACTCTCTCATAACCATGGTCCCTCTCAACTCCACAAATACGACCCCTTCAAACTCAGTTAGTCCTCGTCAACCCCGAAAACGATCCCTTCCAAAAACCGCAAATACGAAACCGGCCCCTGCTTATGTCTGGATCGGCCATACGGACTACTGACCCTGCGGAACTCAGAGCAACATCTCAGCACCTCCCTAGCACATCAAAACGATACTTAATTGGAGGTAAACTCAATGTTAGCAGTGATTTCGTTGAAAGAAGAGATTCCCAGAGTAGGTGCACCAGTGGTCGCAAGGACTTAGTTTGAAAACGTACCTATCGTTATAAAGGGCAATCAGTCCTAATTGACATTGAGTTATCAGGATAACCCATTAACGACCACCGCTGTGCGTACACTGCGGCAACTTTTTTTCATATTTCTTCACCAATAATAGCCACTTACCGTTCATAAATTTTATCATTAGAGATGAATAACTTGTTTTCAAACTCAATTGTGTGTAGGCCGCTTGACATACGAAAACTGCTATATAAATTGAGCAAAATGAGTCTCGTCTGTGTGAAATGTGGCCCGCCAACGAACCACGCTGTCGCCACTGGATCAAGAAGTCATACGTCCAGAACAAATATTATGATGTCTACGATTTCCCTCTACGGCTCTCCATACAGATTTTCAATATGTCTGGATCGGCCATACGGACGACTGACCCTGCGGAACTCAGAGCAACATCTCAGCACCTCCCTAGCACATCAAAACGATACTTAATTGGAGGTAAACTCAATGTTAGCAGTGATTTCGTTGAAAGAAGAGATTCCCAGAGTAAGTGCACCAGTGGTCGCAAGGACTCAGTTTAGAAACGTACCCATCGTTATAAAGGGCAATCAGTCGAATAACTTGTTTTAAACTCAATTGTGTGTAGGCCGCTTGACATACGAAAATTGCTAAATAAACTGAGCAAAATGTGTCTCGTCTGTGTGAAATGTGGCCCGCCAACGAACCACGCTGTCGCCACTGGATCAAGAAGTCATAGAAAGAAAGTGTCTTGTCGAATTTTGAACAACAGCACGTCCAGTACAAATATTATGGTGTCTACGAATTCCCTCTACGGCTCTCCATACAGATTTTCAGCGAAGAAAAAAACTGACAGAAATGAGAAAGCACAAAATGGCGAGGTTTACAAATGGAATCACTCCCCCAACAATGTTTCTTCACCATTATTTGAAATCGTATTCAGCAACATTGCTAACCTGAATATGAATAATGTTGGTGAAGAAATCGACATCCTCATCTGAATTCCGCAACAGTGACAACTGCTTCAACTGTGCGTGATCTGGGAAGCAGTCCACAAGCAATGCAAGGCATTTCACACATTCTTCTCGAACGATCTATTTTGAAGAAATTATTGGATTACTGAGTTTCATTCATTTAAAATCGGAGAACCTACTTCATTTTGAGACCGCATTCCAACCACGTACACATGGATTAATTCCGCATTAAGGAATCGGAGTTGCTCCGCTTCTTCATAAGAAGCCCTTGAGAAGTACTGTATAAGAGATCGAAGATTTGACCCAGATGAAGCTCGCAACGAGATATCCTTTGTCTAGAAATGAAAGATAGTAAGAGAAATGTTATTCTGTAGGGGAACGAGAAACTCGTAAGTCTCACTGCACTGATAATGAAGACCATAATAAACCAAACCAACCGTGCTAAGGGTGTAGAAGTGAGTATGGACGAAAATCCTCAGCAGATTCAAATCCATTGTAGCATCACTGTTCCATATCTAAAGAAAAGTTTTGGCCTGCACTTCAACGGGTAATTAAAAAACCAATACATAGCCCAGCATTTTCATAAACCTCAGGCGAAAGTAAAAATGTGCTGACATTTACAGATGAAACAGCTCACCAATGAAAACTTTCGTATCGCATCCCACCATTTTAATTTTATACTTGGATCTCTTTATACGATTTTTTCCCCAGACGAACGGGGATTCTGAGATTACAGAATACAAAGAAAAGAAGAGAAAAGAAAAAGAGAAGAGAGACTCCCGCTTACATTGAAGATTCGTCAAAAGATTACGTACAGGTGGGTTCACTCGGAGGTCAACGACTACGCCTATCTACATCAAGAAACGTTTGACACGAGGTCGCGCCACGTCTTCGTCGAATCGCACCTATTTCTCTCCCGGAGCTTGGAGTCCGATTTTTTGTATTCGCGGCATTCGTTGCTATTATACCTTGTGTATTGTTTACACTTGTTGATCTCCATCCAGTGATATTTATTTCTCAAGAATGGAGTAATTAGGGCTGACAAGCTTCTCTGTTTCCGGCTAGGCCAGAATTATGTAGTTTCGGGTGGATAATACCTGTGCGTATGAGCAGTTAAATTCGTTGAAAAACATTGGAGATGGTGTAGAGGGGGGAGGGGAGGGGCAAGGAAAGGGTGGATTGTGCAAAGACGGATTTTCTGTTTTCTATGGAACTATGTGCCCCAGCAGGGAATTTAACTCGCACTCGCAATTTCAGAGGATTGGATCTTGTAGGAATAAAAGGAAGGTATGAAGTAGTGATTGTACCTTAGGGAAGTCCGAAGGAGGGATCGCATGAAGACCCCCCTCCACTTTACCCTCGGAAGGAGGTGGTCGCGCTCTCCGATTTTCCCAATGCGATGTTTTATAGCATCCTACTGATCGAATTACTACTTTGAGTCAGTCAGGCGGTCAGCATTTCACTTAGCACTTAGTTGGTTATCTTTACACTAGACTACTCAAAACATCCTCAACGAATTGGTAACGAACCAAGTCAGCCTTCACAAGAGCAGACTTACGTGCAACCTTCGACTTTTCTTGTCGGACATTCACCCTGTCCTGTCAACTGCGAGAATGATGAATACTGCGCCCATCCAAAATGCCCCATAGAGTGAAACTCCATTTCAAATTCGAGGTCTGATCAAAGAAGATCTCTTACGGGCGCAAAAGACGTTTTTCCAGGGAAACGAGCTCCGAGAGATCTCATTATAGTATCTGGCTGCTGATGAGGGCTCTTCACTACGAACTAAAATGAGTTCGCCACATATGGAATGAAGTTTAACCCACTTCATTGAGTCGATTGTATGCAGCGTGGCGACGATCGTGGTCCGGCTCATCTATGCGTGATCTGTCCCAGCTTTCGAGATCCACAACAATTTTCAGCAACTCTTTGGTACCATGTGCAACAAGGTCATTTGTAATCAAGCCTTCGATGACTCGAACTAGCGACTCGTGACCTGCACGACTCTCCGTCTTAGAAAACAGCGGTCCTATCCGCCTGCAAAAATTGTGACTTAGCAAGGTGGCACAAAAAAAACTGAATACTATTGTATAGAATAATAATTTACCTGAGGAATTCCTCCGGGTCAATCACATTACTCATCAAACACGCGATGACGTCGAGTAATTTCTTCAAGGTTGCTTCTTTAGGTATCTTCCTTTCAAGATGTCCCAATATAGTAGATGCCATTTTTCTTGCCAAAGCTCCGTCAGGAGTGTAGGAGGATAACCTTAGATGGAATATTGATACACATCGACTCACAAGGTCTCTGAAAAACAAAGCATACCTGCTCAGCAACTCCAAATTATTTGTATTAAATTTCTTCACAGATGTTTCAACGGCGTCGGCGAGAAACTGCATAACTGGCTTTATGTAGGCTACCACAATAGATGTGCCATAATTGCGCCCTAAAAGCAGATGTTCTAGTACAATACATTAAGATAGGCAAAACATAACAGCTCCGACCTCTCTCCACGGGAATTTTCTCATATTCCAACTCGGAATAAGTTAGTGGTTCATCGGCCATGGTGAGAAGATTGAGCAGAGCTTTGCGAATGATATTTGACATGTGTGGTGTTAGGCCTGGCCACAGTAGAGGAGACACCATCAGCTCCATCAGCGCTCCAGACTGTCCATTCCACTCGAAACGCAAAGCCAGGATATGATAATGTCTAAACAAACCGTCTTTCTTATAAATTGATACAAACGTTCAGACGTCCACAATATGGTTGGATAGCGCAAAACACAGAATTTTCAACAGAAACCTTCGAAGTACTTCCAAAGTGCTGGGTTTATAACTGAGGTGTTCACAGATTATGCAGGAATTGTAGTTTCAAACGCGGCAGCCCGGCAGTCTCATTTGATTAGTTGCTGAGGGGAAATAAGAAAGCGCTAAATTAAGCAATCCTTTTCACTCAAGGTATCGCAGAAGTTACTGAAATATGGCTCCACTGTTATATCCGAGTGAACACCTCAATTGAACACTTATCTGCTTCCCTCCATTGCGGTTGTAATAACACATAAAGGTGAGAATTATCCAATGGCACCCAGCTACTTGGGTCTGGCTTCAGGGCCGTATTAGCCGCTCAATTTAGTTAATAAAATGCCATTCCAAGAGAGGGGCTCATCCCTCAAAGTAATGGCTGTTTACTTCGAAAGCAAGCCTGAGAAACTGAAAAACGACCCATCAAGCCTGATTCGGTCGTATGGTATCCATAAAATGCTATTATTATAATGCATGTAATGCAAATCTTCTGCGTCTTATGTGAACTGCTCCAAATGGAGTCGTAAATTCCCCTCCTCGTCACTTCTATGGTATTCATTCAATGCTGTATACTGGCTCCTTCGCATTTTGCGCGCATGATAACTGAGAACGAGCGACACACTTGTGGTTGTGTCTCCACAGGGTATCACACTTCGACGCAATTGCCACGCACATGGCACGTTACGAAAACGCGAGCGGAGCGGCGTGACTTTGGTGACCGACTGACGAACACTCTCATATCGATGTGACAAAAGAGAGAAGTGCCACCTAGTGAAGAAATGATCTCAGATCTAAAGCTATCAGGGATCAGAAAATCTCAAGATTTTTTGACTTTCCTATATCTTTTGCCAATTTTTTCGCCAACTTTAAAAATGCGCATTTTCAGTCCTGATGATGATAGTGGGTCCTTTTGTGAAACCATGTATTGAAATTAGAACCAAAACTCACCTGGGATAGAGCACACCAGCCGAGGCATTGGGCAGACCGACAGCGGAGCCACTATGAGCGCTTCATCGAGGTTGTTCTTAGAAAGGCTCAGGTAAGGCAACACCATATAATCAAGCACGCCTCTCAGCTCTATAGCAGAAAATGGCCGTTGTGGATAGGCCGAAAGGAACTGAAAAGCACATCAATGAAAAAACTTTAGCGACTCCATATCATGTCATTTCATTTCGTGCTGTGCTCATCATAGCTTAATCCATGTTCCATATTCATTGACGAGTTGTACTCGCAGTGCTTGCTTGGATGGGCACTCACAGATGACTTCGCAATCAGAACCCCCTCCCCACTTCATTTACAAGCCGTAAGGCTTGTAAATGAAGTGGGGGAGGGGTTCTGATTGCAAAGTCAAGACAGCAGTCCAATGTGTTAGAGAGAATGAGGTGGGTGATGGAAACCGTGCGCCAAAAGGAACCTAAGATCAGGCCAGTGAATTGAAGCACAAGCGCGAGAAAGCTAAAAGGATCGGCAAGTGATTTGGTCGTACCGTTCTCGGAATACACTCCGTTGCAAAACTATACGACATACCTCAAATTTTGAGTTTCTGAAGTTGCGAGAAGCTCTGCTCGAAAATGGCTAATGCCATTCGATTCAGCGTGTAAAGAAACCTACAAATGAGAATCTTCAAACAGATTTGTCAAATTCCAGAAATCTAGGATCAAAAATTTGAAAAAACGGCCGTTGCAAAATTATACGACATAGCAGAAATTTCGACAATTTTTTTTGCTTCACTAAAATTTTTCCAAACTACTCCACAGTCGTAATAGCACTGTATTGTAGGTGAGCAGGCCACGGATTCGCCTTGAGGCGCCTTCACCCTGAGGAGCCTATCTGACATGTTATCTACCAATTTTTGTATGCCTAATCCCAGATACGTGCGTAATTTTTAAGTAGCTTCTTCTGCAATAGATGCATGGAGCTGTGCCAATTCCACCAGGAACAAACAACACGGGTAAGAGTGTCCCATGGGTTTTCCATCGGATTTAGACTTCGCTAACAGGCGGACCATCCCATTGAATCTACATGGTAGGTTTCAAAGCAAGTTGAAGTCGGCTCAGTAACATGTATAACCGCATTATAGTGTTGAGAAACATGCCGATGATGACGATTCTGCGTAGTAGACGGTAGCCCGTGTTGTCAGAGCACATCATCGTGATCGGTAAATCTGTTGACTTTTCGTACAGATTGCACTTGGGCGAGATGCCAAACGACTTATTTGTTCTTAGGTTTTGCAGGTAGTTCTTCGGAGAAAGGAAGTATTTCTCCTAGTCGGCCAGATAGGTGGCATAGTGCAAAGATGATTTGAGCGGAAATTCCGTTTTTTCCCTCTCGAAGATGAGCTTGGTAACGCTGCACAACCTACAGTTGGTATGGCAAGCTAGATGTGGTCTTCATGGTTCAACGGAAGGGACCCCACCGACTAGCAATAAGTGGCTCAATCATCGCGTGCTACCGTCTACTACGCAGAATCGTCATCATCGGCATGTTTCTCAACACTACAATGCGGTTATACATGTTACTGAGCCGACTTCAACTTGCTTTGAAACCTACCATGTAGATTCAATGGGATGGTCCGCCTGTTAGCGAAGTCTAAATCCGATGGAAAACCCATGGGACACTCTTACCCGTGTTGTTTGTTCCTGGTGGAATTGGCACAGCTCCATGCATCTATTGCAGAAGAAGCTACTTAAAAATTACGCACGTATCTGGGATTAGGCATACAAAAATTGGTAGATAACATGTCAGATAGGCTCCTCAGGGTGAAGGCGCCTCAAGGCGAATCCGTGGCCTGCTCACCTACAATACAGTGCTATTACGACTGTGGAGTAGTTTGGAAAAATTTTAGTGAAGCAAAAAAATTGTCGAAATTTCTGCTATGTCGTATAATTTTGCAACGGCCGTTTTTTCAAATTTTTGATCCTAGATTTCTGGAATTTGACAAATCTGTTTGAAGATTCTCATTTGTAGGTTTCTTTACACGCTGAATCGAATGGCATTAGCCATTTTCGAGCAGAGAGCTTCTCGCAACTTTCAGAACCACAAACTTTGGGTATGTCGGTATAGTTGCAACGGAGTGTATTCATTGTGCAAGGCAAAGGCGCTAAGGCGTTGGCGCCACGCATACGGGGTTGCACACAGAACCCGGGAGATCCGTTTGTAGAGCTGACGTCATAGGCCAAATTCGCTTCGCTCGTATCCATGCTCTCTAATCACGGCTTCTTTTCCCTCTCTGCGAAGCTCAGTATCTCTTGTCTCACTGTCTGCCATATGGGACCTCTCCGGGGACAGGGACTTTAGATGCAGATGACCTCACACTCCCCATGTCACACCTGCCAGCTCGCGTGTCCTGGCAATCGCCTGTGGAGACGACTCTGTTTAATTGGCTACGTATGACTGCTGACCTCGCGCTAATTACATCACATCACAGTTATAGAAGACGCAGAAGTTTCTATAACTGTGATGTGATGTAGTTTCATCGCGGCAATTAGCGGTAACCTAACAAAATTGCAAATTACATTACACAATGTGAAGATCGAATACTTAGAGAAACTTAGTAAACTTTAAAATCAAAGTTTTTAGCGTAACCTTCAAGAAATCACAGCTTATAGTGCACGATGCTGAACTAATACTGGAAAATCTTGAAAAAATCGCAGCTCAAAAACTTTTGCAACGTGCTTCACTTAATATTGGTCATTTTTCACTCTCAAGAGAACCTTTAGTGAGAATAAGTGGTACAAGTCGTTCAACCAAAATGTTTTCCAATATATTCTCCCCTTTACCATCTTTTTGATAACTAGTGATCCCAACATGACAATACGATTTTAGCTTCGGAATGATCAGTTACCGACTCATTCTTGCCTCAAACTCAAACCCTCAAACTTCCCGCAGATGTCTGCCAGCTAAGTTGTGCTGCAACAATCTGATAAAATGATATTTAGAGAATGGTATGTCTAGGGCTAAGCTGAAATTAGAGAATTTTTATGGAGCAACAGAAGCGTTTTCTTGAGTTTTTCAAAATTCATCCTTGCGCCGAGCCAACCACCGGGGGGGGGGGGGGAATTCGTGTTGCATCCATTTTTTCTTGTTTTTCCCATTCCGTGTGAACATTTCAAAACAGTTTAATCGGTAAATTTTAATTCATCTGTGAGCTCAACAAGCGCTCTATTGTTTACAACTTGTTAACAAAAAGTTTTTCAGTTGGTCGGTTCGCTTCTTGTAAGCACCAGTCTCTCAAAACACTTCAACTCTCTCAGCCTTTAATTATTTTCAGTGACAAAAATTATCAACGCCTTGTCGTGCATACTCATAATCAAATGCATATTTCTTGCAACTATTCAAATCGGTCAAACCAGCACTCTACAACCTGTCGCTTGAATGCAGTGATCACAATCGCTGGAGGGTGATTTTGTCCCAATCACCCCCACCCCCAAACTGGCGCACTGAGGTGCATGTCACCTATGAAGTTCAAGGAACGCACAGCCTTCCAGCCTGCCATCGTGAGCATTGCTCAAAGACCTGCGCCACCATGGCCCATATGGGTATTGAGTTGAATTGTGTGAAAAGAATGATACTGTAATCTCTGAAACTGAGCACCCTCGCCTTTCACTCTCGCGTCGCCCGAAGGACACTCGAACGGATATGAACTACCTTGCACACAGGGGGACTCCTCACACATTTGAAGGAAGATTCATCGATAAAGTTGAAAGTTGAAGAAGGGGAAACTTACAGGCGGAGGATCTAAGAGTGCGGACCGGCACGCAATTATAGTGAAGCCTACCTAGCACGGCCGTACCCGCGGCGATATCGACGCGGCACGCCTACCGACTGGCTAACCACTCGCCGCAGGTCTCTACGTCTAGCAGAGAGAGAGAGAGAGAGAGAGAGAGAGAGAGAGAGAGCGTTGAAGATTACAGTACTTATGAGAGTCATCAACGCGAAAATCAACGGACTGAGAAGAGGTCTTTTTTCTGATTTGGACCGTTTCTCATGGATTTTTTTTTCCATCCTCACACCTCTGCCTTAACCCAGAAGGGCTGTTTTCTATCTGGACCCTCGACTTTAGTCAGAGAATGTATTTCAAATTGAAATATATTCCAATGAAAAACTTGGCAAGATGGCATACGCACACTTGGCACGATGTTTCATTTTGCATTCACCCCTAGGCATTCCACTATGTTACCTACCTCTGCCACACGATCCGTTAATGACATTCGCAGGCCGCGCAAC
>MU869412.1:15819-33795 GCA_036418205.1 Ostertagia ostertagi | reverse complement strand
TTTGAGTATAACAACTGCTATCTAACAACTACAAATCGCTTCCTGTCGCCCCACCCCAACCCCTCTAACAAGGAAGCCGACACCTTCCCATATGGAAATACTCACGCATGCTACTAACACAATTTCGCCCATATTGGAAAAGGCCTCTGAAGCGTCTTTCCCAACCACATACAGCTGCAGCTATGGGAATCCACCGCAATCTCAAATAAATCTCTCACGTTAAACCAAGAGATTGATTAGAACCAATGAATAATGTACGACCGACTACCAACAGTGAGCGCGTTTCTCAGCTTTCACATTCGTAACCACTAATTATCTACTTGACCAATTACACGGTTCGGCGGTTGCTTTCGAAGTCGTTTGGCGGGGCGTGGAAAGGTCGTTCCCAAAATCGTCCTTGCCGGAACTTCGTCCTCCGTAGTCCTAGTTAGACATATCTACCACGCGGCTGTCACAGTGGACGCCGACACACAATCTGGCGCTCCACGAACGAGATCATATTTCATCTTATCTGCCCGTTCGTTAACTACGACTCTCACGCCGCACGAAATTGTAAACCTTGTTATGCTTTTCCGTGAGTTTCTGCACTTTTCACACCTCTCTGAATTCTTTTAGTTTCCGTCGCGAGACTTCTAAGCCTGAAGCGCTCGGATCCACGCCAAAAGACGCAGAGAAAAGGCCGCAAGTGTCCCATATGTGAAGACGTCTTCGCGCAAGGTTCATTTCGAAGAAACCTACGTGCTCGGGCTCATGATAGTCATTATCGCACTATTACAATCTTGACAATGGATGGGCGGCAACTTGCGACAGCCTCATCTCACCGAGGTCTTCCACTTACGCACCCCACCATCATCATCGCCGCCCACCGCACTACGAGGTCGCGGTCTGCCGTTCACTTTCGCGTGCTGGATTCCTCTCAAGATCTGTGAGCACCAAAATTTTTGCTCATTCAAAGTGCCGAAGTCGAAAGACAGAAGACTTTCGTTCCTCCCCAATCTCCACTACTCTGAATAAAAATGAACTGCAACAGTGAGAAAATGTTTTCCTCATAACGGCTCGCAATTTGAGCCTGATAACCTCAACTAACTTGGTCGGAATTTCTTGTTTCTCATAGTTAATAAGGCATTACCGAGATGGAGTTCCAAGTGGCTCACAGGGAATATTTAACCTGCACTCTAACTTTCTGCCATCGAAAAGCTGGAGAAGCTGCTCAAATTCAAAAACTATCAACCCCCACCATTCGACAATTCACTTCCCTCTCCCGAAATCTCACCGTTCAACAATTCACTTCCCTCTCCCGTTCAAAAGAATAGACTTAGTCATTTTACAATGCATTTCAGCCAACGAAAGAACGCCCCCATGTCACCTTTGACTCTCACACTTTTCTGAATTTGTCACCTTTCTTAAGCACTTCGATGTCCGCTGCCAAAGCGCGCTCGTTTGCGTGATTGTTCTGACGCCGTCAAATCCCAATGCGCGAAAAAAAACATGGCGATAATTTTATGCAATTTTTATGAATTTTTGAGAATGTGGCTTCAGCCAACGTGTCCGCTACAACAATTCGAAAGCCTGCCATATCGGAAAGTATTTCCGAAAAAGGTAGTGGATTGAACGAACACTTACAACGTCGCTTTGCAATCTCTTCAAATCGTTCTAGATTCCACATGTTCTTTTTTTCCACAAACTGCAACTTTTTCTTGCAAAGAGAGAATGATCTTTTGTCTATTTTCACCTAAAAGATTCAGCAGCGTTTCCTTTGCGATCCTTTGCGACTAATGGTAAGCAAAGAAAATGAAAAATATGTATTGCTGGGGCGGGAGGGGGGGGGGGAACGAAGCTCTAAGATGCAGCGAAGAACAGCTGTAACTTTCATGACCTCATGAATCACAACTCACAGTCATCTGCATAGTAGTTAATTTTCATGCACACGTTTTCGAAGCCTAATTCAAACAATTCAAAGCATTCAAGAGCATCAAACGCACGCTTTCATAAACGCATCGATACTTTGGTTTGCCCTGACGGATCAACAACAAAACAAGCAAATACAAAAGGGCATCCAAAAAAGACGTTTGAGGGATACAACAGCCTCAAAAGAACTTCTGCCCTCTGTTTTCGTTGATACAAATGATAGCAGAGTATCGTATAAACCAATTGGTCATATTTCGAATGAACCTTCTTTTGACCTTTGCTAGCTCAATTAACGATATGCAAGATGTGTGACCATAGCATGGCCATGCTCGCTAGAGTTCAAAGGTTGTCTTCCTGATATTTGCTACGATTCAATCTTTTCTGACTTATAGGCCGATGAACAGAGACCTGCACGATGTTGCTAGAACATTTACTAATGCCCATCAGCCCAGCCATAATCACATCTGAATTTTACTACACCATTCTTACTCCAGACTCCTCCAATTACTGCCTAATGAAGTCTCTGAAGGCGAAACATTTAGGAATTGTATCGATTCTGATGTTTCTTCGTTCCATTTCACCATACAATTTTATGTCACTACCTGATATCAAACTACTCAATTTCCTTATAAGCATTACAATGGTTTAGTCAGCGCTCACAAAAAAAAACCGCACTCACGAAGATTCTCTTCCCGTCACATACAATCACTGTTTCGTTTCTAATCGAATGCCATTCACTTCCAAATTCCAAAAAAAATCCGAAACTTAGTTTTGCTTCCATATCATCAACACTTGCTTGGTGGTTGTTAATTGAACCATCATGTTCTTTCTCACTACGCAGACAGATCAGCCGTCGGCTCTCGTGGGCACATTGAGATGTCAGATGCGAAAACCACGCAACTGTTCGTTGTCCGCTCACAAACGCCACTAAATGCCCTGCTTCAGCGCAAATCTCACCATCAGCGCATTTCAGCAGACCGCGACTAATAAGCCAACTGTGGAGAAACGATGTGACAAGACGAGATGTCTTTCCATTTTGCGCTTTATGCCGTTTCCATCTGCCTCTACTATATTCCTGGTGCGGCGTCAAGCTTTTCACGAGCAGGGACTGGAAACGCTACGCTCAAGTGCAGGTTCGTCGCTTATTATGTCGATTTTCTTTCTCTATGAATAATTTCTCCCAGCAATTTTCCATGACTATACAGGTAGACTATGTACAGATTATGCAGTTCTTTTCAATGTTATGATTTTGAAGTTACTACTGAGAATGAAAAAATAACAGCCTTAATCGGATCTTTTATGCATTCCGTGGACAACAGGGACGGGGGGAAAAGAAAATTTTCTTGCTTGCTCTTGCTCAAAAAAAAACATTGACGAAATTTAGAAGCCAAGATGTGGCGTCCATATTGGATTAGGCTTATGTCCGAAATCAGCGCATAGTTTTATACCAACACAAATATATCCTGAGCCGGGAAACGTGAAGAAAATCCTTTTTGGAGGTGCTCAGCAATTTCAAGAGGCTGAGAAATTCTTTGTAACCATCCAAATCCTTTTAACGGTACAACTGAACTCCCTCAGTCTCTGAGAGGAAGCGGTGTAATTTTTTGAGGCGGGGTCTCCCGTAGCAAAATCGAATTCTCAAAATCCTTGAATCAAGCCGAGTTCCTTTTCTTGTCCTGTTTTGTTGTTGAATATTAATTATCTATGATCGCTGCAAGACGAAACCACATCTTGTTAAGTTGTCGGTGTATTCTCCATGTTTGGCTCAGAAAATGCAAGAAAGATGAACGATGTACAGCTAAGCGTTGTAAATTCAAACAGTAACACAGCCAAGTGGACATTAATTTTCGCTCTTCGACGTCAAGATGAACCTATATATTTGACCCCTGCCGTATCTGGCTTAAGCATTTTGTGCTCCTGTCGCGGCACCCCTTTCCATGTTCAAGCGAATCCGTCTTATACGCGTTCTCCAGCGAATGAAGAAAATTTTGGCACATCCCATAAAAGTCCAAAAAATTAGCAGTTAAGCAAAGAAAATTGGGATGAAGTCGAATTCTAAAATAGGAAACGCTAATGGAGACGCCCTTTTCATTCCTAAAAAAATGACCGGCTGAGATAAGATTCAGTGAGAGGCTGACAGCTAGGAATTTTGTCGACTTCTGTTTTTGCCATATTTCCGAGATTTCTTAGGAAACCTTCCGACTCTCAAGACGGATCCAGCCGAGGGACTCTTAAATAACATTGTTTATCAGTCAACTATACATTTACACAAAATTCTAATTGTCAAATATAGTCTTCGAGAGCGTTGCTCATCACGGAGGGTTTTATCCTAATCCTCTTCAAAAATGCCAAATTTCTTATATCGATCAATTTTCGGCAATGCAACAGAGTGATGGGAGGATGACTCAGTAAATAGGGACTAGGGTGAAGTGTACTACTCAAGTAAAAAAGCTGCGCAACATACAATATTCATCTTTACCGAAACCGGTTCCAGATTCACGGAAGCTTCTGACGAGACATGGCATCAATGCGACTGCGTGCCAGTGGGGAGCGATGGTTCCGTGCACGTGATTTGCAGACAAATGTTGGCCTCCACAATACCTTCACTGCCGCTCGTCGACTATCAACCTCAACCTCCTGCAAGTATCGTGGCTCTGTCAATGACCGAGGGAGGACTGGCGTTCGTGCAGCAGGATGCTTTCCGAATGCACGACATTCAGGCACTGGACTTCACCAACAATCAGATTCAGACAGTGAATGTGAATGCCTTCCGGGGATTAGAGGTTAGCTCTATTAGTATAGACCCACTTGTCTTCAAAAGGCGTTTTGTGACAAGAGATTCGTTCAGATGAAGCTGACCCATCTGAGTTTCAAACAAAACAATCTATCAGTTATTCCATCGTGGGCGCTGACGTATCTGCATCACTTGCAAGTTTTGCGCCTCGACGGCAACCGAATCAGTCATATCCGACCGAATACTTTCGACGAAACCCAACTCAATAATCTTCACTTCCTTCACTTAGATAACAATCAGGTAATTAAATCATAGAAAAGTTCAACTTCAGAGAACGTGCTGTGATCGAGAAGTAGAACTAAGAATACAGAAAAACGGGTAAATGCTCCATAAATCGATATTTTGCAAACTGAATTGCAATGGCCTTGCCTGCAATGCCTTCGACACTTCACGGAGCTCATAGAACTACGAAAAGAAAGAGCAGAAAATAATTGAGTAAAAATTGAAAACATATAATTGTGAACTATCATCATTAAGATATCAATCATTCCAAACATGGCTTTCGCTAGACTACGACTCATTGTCCTTACTTTGTCAAACAATCGTATCACACATTTGGAGAAGCTATCTCTGCCACCTTCGCTGAGTATTCTTGAATTGAGGAATAACCTACTCACACAGGTAGGAACTTTCAATATTTCAGTTTCACGATTTAAACAGAGAAACACAAGACATGTTAGAAAAATATCGGGGGGATCGAAAATGATGAAGCAGTGGAGTTTCATAAGTTCTGTGTTACCTGACATTTCACAAATGCCCTACAGGGTGTGTATAACTCGTCAGCTAATTTCATAATGCAAAGAACCAGATTCAGCTCATTTTCAGATTCCTTACTTGGCTTTGAAGGACAAGACAGCACTACAAGTTTTGGATCTTGACTCAAACAATATTTCGTCGCTCGAATATAACCCTGAAGTACTTTTCAAAACAGAGCTCAGGCTCGTTCTGCGGAACAACAAAATCCGAACACTGACGCCAACGTCACTGAAGAGCTTCAGGAAGTTCAAGGAACTTGATTTGAGCTACAATCAAGTGAGTTGAGCTTGTGAATTTGTTTTTCAAATTTATCAGTTATTTCTGAAGTAAAAAAAAACATTAAAACAAGCGCTATTCTTAGGGTTTTATAGTTATTATAATTTTTCTAAGACTTTGAAGTGAAATTAATATACCAATCATGAAACCGTAACCATCGACGGTTCAATGTAAAGTGAAGAAGAGCAAATATCAAGAAAATTGTTTCAGCTCCATTTCAAGGAAAAGGGATACTTGTCCACAGAACCCATGCCATGCTTGAACTTCCTTCACGCTAGGGACACTTTTACCTCTTTCATATCGGATTCTTTTCAGAAATTGGCCTTGATTCTCCTCCTTTTCCTTTTCCAAGAGCCAGCTGACCTATTCGAGCTATCCCTCCCGTCTTATCCTCCGGACAATCAACAGATTCGCAGAAAGTTTTCTCAAGGAGCCGATACCCTTGAGAGGAGATACCTAAGCCAACCATTGAAAAATGGACGGGGACCTAATAAGTGTTAGTTGCAGAGTAACCGAATCGTTAATATTTGCCCTGTAACACAAGCTTCATCGACAAGCAAGATGCACATTACTGATAGTGAGCTTGGAAAGGAAACGTAGGGGCGATGTGAACGCCACCTGAGAAAAAAGGAGAGGAAACCTGTGAAGAACCCCGAAAATAAAGCTCCTTCTTGGCGGGAGACGAGTCAGGAAAGATAGATACACGTAGAAGAAAAGTGCAGAGATTGAAAAACAAGACCCTAAGATAGAATAGGGTACGATATAGATGCAGACATGACCGCATTTATAGCGCTGGGCGGCCGAACCGCTCAAATTTGTGAGGAGTTGATGCCCTTTCAAAACGATTTCGAGTTGTAGAGGTGATAACACTTCTGCAAATGTGGACGCGCTAATTCATGGAATATTGCTACACTCAGCGCAATCATGAAATGTGCCCTTGACTCATCAATGCTGTGGTGATTTCGAATGTGGAAGCATCCCAGGCAAGCTAAACATTCAACGCATGAGAAAAACAGCACTTTTCAGATATCCAGCATTTCTTCTTCTGCATTCGAAAGCATCAGCCAAGTGAAAACCCTCGATCTCAGCTACAATACACTTGCCTATATTGCTCGCGGGACGTTCAAAAACCTAGCGAAAAACCTCGAACGACTGAATATCGAAGAAAACATCTTCCATGCGGTTCCAGCGGCACTCAGCGATCTCAGAAACTTGACTCATCTAAGTATGAACGGAAACAAATTGACTAAGTACGTTTTAATAAACCACTTTGAATAAAATCCATTTTTACAACGTTTTCTAGGGTGGATGAGGAACCTTTCGCAGGGCTGAAAGAGGTACTCATCGATCTGTCACTCGCGTACAATCGGCTCAAAATTATTCCTACGAAAGCGCTCAACGGGATGGTCCGCTTGCAACATTTAGATTTGTCAAAGAACAGCATCAAACAGCTCGACCGACTAGCATTCGGCACAACTGATGGTGTGGGCTCGAGTCTGGTACATCTGAACCTTGCTGGAAATCATCTTAAGATCATCGATGACCCCAGTGTATTTCTCCACATGACATCGCTAGCATATCTTGACCTTTCGTACAACAAACTGGAACAGATTGACCCTAAGACTTTTGAGAAGTTGCCAGGATTGGAAAGACTATACCTTCAGGTATGAAACTATTTTTGAGCTTCGTACAACAATCGGTAAACATGGAAATCCTTTTCAGAATAACAAACTCCAACAATTTCCCATGCTCACTGAGCAGAGAATGCAGAACTTGAGGCAACTGAACCTGGACAACAATCTGATTGGAGAATTACCCGATCATGCTCTCTACTCCACCCAGCGCTTAGAACACCTTTCTCTAGCCGGAAATCGGATAACTTCCATTGGCGACAACGTCTTTCACTCAAGTAGCTCAAAAGGATTGAAGTCGCTGAATCTCGCCGGAAATCGAATTTCAAGCATTTCGAAAAGGGCTTTTCAGCTGATGGAAAATCTTCAGGTCTTGAAACTCAACAATAACAGACTTCGCACAATTGACACTACGGTGAGATTTTTATGTTCAATATCACCTGCATGCCAAAAATTGTTTCTCATGTAAGCTTCCTTCTGTTTCGAGGAATACTTTCACATCGGGAGAGAACTAAGATGGGAAAGAGAGAGAATGGGGTGGAATAGCAGAAGGGCAAAATATACTGGTTTGATGAGTGATTGAATACCGACCTAGATGGATACTGATTAATCTCAAGTCCATAAGAAAGGTCTTGCGCCATTTGAGATTCTTTGGAGGATTCCACGATAAGGTCCGGGATCGAAGAAGGGGAAAGCTACCTGATGGAAAGTCAGGCGAACCCTTGAGGGTATCTATGGGTAACCGGCACGAATTCACAGCGAAGGAAATGCACCCAACGATCTAGCGTGGCCGTCCCCACGCCGCTATCGCCGCTGTCCGCCTAACCCGTTGCCGTGTGGATCTAGCCGCCTACCAGAGGAAGGCAGAGCGCTGGCATTGATGAGGTTAGCACCGATGAGACACGCCTAACTCATAAATCAACGGGCAAAATAGGGTCCAATTCCTCCTGTTTTCCTTGGTTTTTCTTCACCGCATCACTGACCACCACTTGATTCCTAACGGGCTGTTTTTTGTCGTCAACTTCACCTTTATGTCGAGTTCTGGAGAAACTAATTTTACGGCTGGTGTCCTCATTGTGGTTCAACAATCAGCGAAACATGTTATAAATTTCCCAACCAATTACGCCATTAAATGATATACGAACACGATCTCAAGGAGCAGCAACTCGATAGCAAGTTGGAAAAAATGACCACGCCTGAAAGTGTTTGTTGGAGCTATGGACAAAGCCCACATTTGCAAAAACAAGTGTGTGTGTGTTCGAAGTAAAGTGAGCACAAAATTTTGAGGGAACAGCAAAAAGTTAAATTGACCACTTTTCAAAAGAACTTATGGTTGGTAAGATTTTGACGAGAAAAACAGGAAATATAAGGAACCATCCGATGGAAAGTCTTCTCTAATTTCAGGTCTTTGCTGAGCTTAAAAACCTGCGGTACGTGGATCTCTCAAACAACAACATCGTTCACATTCTTCCGCAAGCTTTCACAAGTCTTCCTCTGATCGACACACTACTCCTTCACCATAATGAGATCGAACGAATCGACAAATCTGCATTTCACCGAATCGCCAGGATCGAGACATTAGATCTCAGTCACAACTTCTTAAAGAACTTCACTTGTGAACAACTCGGCTCCGTTCAGACGATATTCAACCTCAACCTCGCCCACAATCGGATCGCACAGTAGGTGTAGGATGGACTGCTTTTCTTAGTGTCCTTAATCACCATAATTACATTGCAGGACGGATCTCACATGTATTCTGCGAAGTCTCATTCACTTAGACCTCGGTCACAACGCATTAGAAACTTTCAAAAAGAGCATGATGGATGGCGCCGACAAGTTGCTTGAAATTATTCTCAGAGGCAATGGCATTCTTGAGCTGCAAGGCCAAGCATTTGCATGCTGTCCAAAGCTCTCAACTGTCGACTTGTCACACAATCATCTACGCACAATTTACAAAGACACTTTCACTAGCCAGGTAAGAAAAAGTCTAGCTGAAATATGTGCAAGAAAAAACAAAAAAAAACCAAACCTCCCCCCCCCCATCACTAGGTAGATCATTTTCATAATATTAGCACCCATTCAAGTACCCCGCTTTTCGAAAAAAAAACGAGAAGAGCGTGGGTGCAGACCATACACCACAAGGGACGACGGCCTCCAAGCAGGGTCAACCCTACGTTGTTACTAGTAACAACGGGGGGGTCGTACCTGGTTGAGTTTATAGGAGGGGGGGTCGTATCCGCTTCAGTCGCGTGAAATTACATGTGAGTTTGTGGTGAAAGTGGAGTTTTCACGAGTAGTAGGCTGGGTGAGTTGGGCGCATTGATGGTATCAGAATAAATACTATAGAGAGGATGATGGTGGGTCGAGGTGTCGAAAAGGGGGTCGTATCAAGTCCACCTTGGGGGAGGGGGGTCGTAAAAATTTTTGAAAAAGTAACAACGATAGGACCGACCCTGCCTCCGAGTAAATCTGGTTAATAGTGGTTCATAGTGATAGCTGATTTTTGGTAAATGATAGTTGTAATTAGTGACAACTGATAGAATACAACTGCAACAGGCTAATCATTTCATTGGCAGAAAACATTTACATTTTGTGAGGCCGTCGTCACTTGTGGTGCATGGTCTGCACCCGACGCTCTTCTCTCTTTTGAGAGGGAGGGTACATATACGAAAGCCAATCCTTTTCGTACGCTAGTTTCAAATACGCTAATGAGAGGCCTACATCGCTTTGCGTTTCTTACTCGCGGGCGCGTACGCTGCAATTGCATGAGTTATCGGGCCATGATGTGTTAAGTTGTCCCATAAGTAGTGTCAATTTTTAGACTGAAATTTTCTTAGAGTTTTGCGTTTTTTCGTCACGAAGGATTTTAAAATTTGATCTGCTCTGCAAAACATCATGCTTCACTTTCATATTCTTTGCAGAGACCTTAAATGTTGGGCTCGCATAATGGAAGGTCCGGTCGATGAAAACTAGCCAAATCGACAAAAATTCCATTGTACTATATTTAGGAAAAAAGCATCAACGATGTACCCTCTTCACAGTCACGACCTCTTTGGAACATTCAGTAATTAAAGGCAAGAATCAGGATTAAATTGACTCCTCTCAAATGTGAAAGTAGGGATGGGAGGTGGACCGCCAGTGGAGAAAAAAGGAAAGAAAATCCTGAAATACACAGGAAATACGAGCATTTTGCTCCATGCTGTGGAGAAGTTCAAAAGACAGGCAGGGAGATGAGAGATAATGTGAGCGCGGAGAGTGGTAGAGAAGTCCGAGAAGAGAGAGCATAGCAGATCAACGTGGCGACGCAGACAAGATATCGAACGGTGGGCGGACCATGTTAAGTTTGGTGGAGTCTGTTAGAAGTCCATGGCGCCTAGGGTCCTAGTGACGCGTTTCGATGTAGAAAGGTGGCGCTACCTTTGCACTTGCGTACCCAGCACTTCTAGCCATGGTAAGGGCTTCTTAGGTGGGTCTGAGCCCAAACTTTGCCTTAAATTGTCGAAAAGCGTTGTCGTGCTTCTTTGCTTCTTGCCGAGTGTGATGGTGGTCCTAGTTTTCATTGCCTCGGTTGTAACAAATTTTGGGTTTAGATTTGATGAGATAGTGGTTAACCATGCAGTTCCAACGGAAAAACCAAGTTCGAAAGGGAACACACATGGCTGTTTCTATAAAATTGATAACGGAATGTGCAGAAGAGGCATAAATGAGTGGAGAGTACATGGTTGATGGATATGCCAAGGAGAAATAGTTAAGCTTGATTGTCGGTTGGCAGCTTTCATCGGATAGACCTCCGAGTCACAGACCTAAAGTTTGAATCTCTGCAAAAGAAAGCAGAACAGACAAATTTTCCGCCGAACAGAACAAATCTTTCGAATATGATATGATGCGCAAATCGAGTCTTCGTGTAAAAATTCCTTTTCAAAAAAACAAGACAAAAATTCCAACACTATTCATGGGACGACCTGATAAATTAGCAAGGGATAGCCATATAAGATTTTCAGAGTTCTCTATATCATTCATAAATTGGGCAGATTCTGCGAACCATAGTAGTCAATTAGGAAACTTCATCCTTGTCTATATGACAGAGCTAAAACCTTTCTTCAATATTTTAGGTAATGCAAAAAAATATTCGAAGTTTCTACTATTCTAGGAGCTTTTACATCACTTGGACATCAGCCACAATGCTCTTCAAGGCCTTCAACCTGGATGCTTTGGCAAAAATAATATCCTGTCGTTGGACGTCGCTGCAAATGAGCTCACAAAAGTGCCGACTGACGCTTTGCGGACCACATCAGCCACTCTGGCAGTTCTTAACATGGACGAGAACCTTATTCGGACTCTCGACTCGTCGCAGTTTTTCGAGCTAAGGAATTTAACGAGACTAGTGATATCACGGAATCGTATTGAGACTATAGAAGAAGGCGCATTTGAGCATCTCCCTTCGCTGAAATATCTGGATATTAGCAACAATCCCGTCAGCACTTGGAGCCCCTCCGCGTTCAGGGTTGGTATTGAACTCGAGCGGCAGGTATCTCAGTTAAATGAAGATTAGCGTAATTCCAGGATATGAGCAACACAATGGACGACCTCAATCTTGCCAACACTGGACTTTTTTCAATACCACGAATGAGTCATCACGCAATACGCCACTTCAATCTTAGCATGTGAGGAATTTTTTTTCTAATGGCGAGCTATATAGAAATGGTATTGTTCCAGGAACAAAATTTATGACATCAGTCGCTCCGATTTGGCAAGAACAGCGCACCTTCATTCTCTCGACATCTCGTTCAATAATCTCGTCCGCTTTGAACATGACGTCTTCGATGACCTTGTTAATCTCAAAACACTCAACATCAGCGGAAATCCAATCACAGAGATTCTCGGAGAACAGCTTGAATCTCTCTATCAGGTAGATCTTCTTCATGCAAAAAAATTAATATCAAACTCACTATCAAAACCACAACAACCCACAAAACTCATGGAGTGGAACCATTCGATTGTATCCTTTGGACGCAGTAAGAGGGGCTACAGAAGACATGGATCATAATTCGCATGAACTCCTGCTTTTGTTTGGGCCATTCTCCCATCCGAAGCTCTTTGCTCTCGCTATCCCGCCTTTGCAGAGTAACAAAAGAGAAAAAAGAAAAAGAAATCTGGGCACTATCGCAAGAGGGGGCATTGTGGTGGCGACGTATTTAGGACCATGTAAATAAACATCTCATTCATGTAAAATCGGGACTAAGCCTTAAGGACACTTAGGGGCATCAGCAATCTTGGTTCTCCCCAAAGTTCCTGCTACCTCCTAGGCTTATGATTAGTCCTAGAGGATGTCTCTGAACCTTGCAATAGCGCAATCTGCAATAAATAACCATACGTATTTTATCTTGAAACGCTCTCAATGCATGATTTGATATCATTGGTACGACTACCGCATCCTATGGAGTTCACAAATTTAGCGAACCTTCAGAACATAGAGGTAAGCTGTCTTTAATGTTTAAGAACCATTTCGAAGTTTAAAGATACTATCTAGATGTATAACCTCGCCACAACTGCACATCCATATAATGTAACTCATATTATCCAACATATGCCACCTTTGCGATCACTTCACATTGAATTTCGAGAACCAGTTATTGACACACAACTGCGAGACATTGACATGACACACGTCAGGAAGTTGACCATCACTGGATCAAACATCACAAATGTAAGTGATATCCAATTTGCCACTATCAACAGCAGCAGCGAAGTGTTAGTCTTTCCAATATTCCGTTGGAAATGAACCCAACAAAGTCATAATTGAAAGACAAGAAGGAATGAGCTCCTGAGTAACTCGATCCCTTTCGATCTCCCTTCTTCAAATTTCGAATCTAAGAACACTGAATAAATTTGCGTATACAATGAGTTGTAGAAGCTAATTGACCAGCACCTTCACTCTTCCAGAAAGAAACCTACTAAAAATAACTCGCATAAGGATGGACGGCTTATCGGCTGCAACAACAGTTCAAGACCTCATTCCCGGACCATGCGTGCGGTGTCATTACCCCGTTTCCGCTCACCGATCACTTAGCAGATTTCCCTTAGTAAAAAAAACACAAAATCAAAAAAAAAACGAAACGGAAACGCTGTCGCAATCAAAGACAAGGGGCATAACTGGAGCAGGTCATCTTGACGTCAAGCCTTGCCTAAGTCGTTCAAAATCATGCAGCAAGTTTCTGAGTTGTCATAAACTACTAATCGAGATAGGAAATGAGTATTTCGAACAATATATCTCGGATTACAAATTTATCATTTGACGATTCAGATCAGCTCGACCGCGCTTCACATGCTCCGAGGCTATCGAGTTCAGCTAACAATTCGGAACACTTCCATACAAGAATTTCCCACATCACTTCTCACTACTCTCGGCAACATATACTTTCTTTCCTTATCTCTTCCGAATAATCAGATTCGATCGATAAATCCGTTCAAAAACACAGATCAGCCATGGGTGAATCACCACGGCACAATACTAGAAGCAATCGAATTGACGGTAAGAACTCCTTACACGTTGAAAAGATCGTTCAACTATTCGATTAGTTTTTTAGGGAAATCCTCTTCAATGTGACTGCGCTATGGCTTGGGTGTCTGAATGGATTCAAACGTCACACACAAATGCTCAAGATCTCGAACAAGCTCACTGCGAGCACCAAGGAGCTTCCATCAATAGCTCCCTCACATACGTGTACAGCACTAAGTATTTGAATTCTTCGCATTGTTATCAATCGAACGGGCAATCAATTAACTCAGTGCTACCACTGATTTTGATAATATGGGTATTATTATTTGTTCTCTGGATCGACCAAAAATAAATAACTTCGAAATTCAACACGACTAAACAATAGAATCTAAGGAATTGGACGGCACTTATTGTTGACCGATTTTTTTTCCTTTTCTAACATGAACACGTTACATGGGATCACTGGTGGAAATGTACGAAGTTTCTGGCAAAAAGATTCAGTTTCCGAAGAGAACAATATTTTGAAAACCACGTTCAGAGGAGGGCCGCGGGTAGGTTGGGCGTAGACAGGGAACGCATAGGGACAAAACGATTGAAAGAAAGAAGTGTTATTGTCAGACGGAGCCGAAAAAAATTGTGAAGTCACTCTGAGTACCAAGAGGCACGGAAATATGGCGCGTAGCAGTCCTCCCAAATTCTCGAACTGTTAAAGAAACAAATACAATTTTTGCCCCTACAAAGCCAGCGAAATGTGATGGAACATAATTCTTCCGTGGACAATTCCTTTAATTACGGTAGCTAAGCGATATTTCATAGTATGAATACCCGCGTTATACTATACTATATTCACATGGACTCCGCCCACTATATTCACATGGACTGCGTGCGCACGGTCACGAACCGTCCACCTTGGAGAAAAATCGTGCGTACTAATGAACAATGCCTTAGAAGACTGCAGTTCTCTTTTTTTTTCAGCTCAGGTGTCTTGCGTTTTGGATTGAATGTATAATGTAAAATGTGTACCCCGGGGAGCACGATGCATGCACGCTTCACACAGCGACCGCCACAAGGAGACTGCCACAAGGAGACTGGCACATGCAGAATAGAATGCAAGCACTAATGAACAATGGAGCAATACTCTCAAGAATAAAGGATGGTTTAAGAATGCAGGTAGTTAACGGATATGGGTAGTTATGGGCGAAATCTGAACACATTCACAAGACGCTACTAAAAGTATAACAATTACAGTCCCTGTTTGCTAGAATAGACCGGAATACAGAAGGAACGAGAAGAACACAAGGTGACGAGGGTTCTTGAAGTGTTCAATTCTCGACAATGAGAATATGGAGAAGCAACCGATGCAGGATGACCCATGTTGATCACCGCTGACTTGATAGTATGTACCCCCACTACTTGCAAAGATCACCAGTCATCAACCATCTAACTTAAAGTTTTCTTACCCTTCACGCTCCATAGCTGAGTTCCTAACCACATAAACCGCCGTACTAATATATCTCAAAATAGCACCTGCTTATCTTGCCCAAATCCATCCTGAACAGCACTTCACTGTCGGCGCATAGCAAATCCATCTTGCTGTAGTCCATCTCTTCAGTACCTGAATTCAAACTCTACAAACGTCAAAATTTAAGAAGCTACCTTGTGAATCTGATAAAAAAACAAACCAATGACGTCAAGAACAGGTGCGAACAAAATCTTGAGAAAGTCCAGTAACTCCTCTGGTCGACAACCGCCAAGGTAGCGAAATATAGCAGCTCGCCTCGATTCGGTAAAGTTGCGCTTTGTTTGAGTCCACAGCTTCCCGTACAAAAATCTAAAATGTTTGGAAACACTTTCGGAAATTCAAAAGCGGGATTCATTTAAGAAAAACCAAATACCTAAGCAGAATATGCATCACTGTTTGTCTGTGATCCGGATGAACGATTGAATTTCCATCTTCCTCATTAATGGTGAACAAGACCAACTGTTCTCGAAACGATTTTTCATCGAGGAGTCGTTCAAAGTTTTCCCTGCAAGTAATGATTCATTTTTAAAATACTAATTTCAATGACTTTTGAGAACTTACTTGTAAGGTAGCAGTCCCTTATCTCGATAAGAAAATATACACGACAACGCCGACTTTTGCACCATATCATTGCCTACCATCAGGAGCTGAACTAATTAAAATAAGCAAGCAACCGTAAAATCGAATAATAAATAATTTGAAAGAGAAAAGGAACCCTAGAAAAGGAGAGCTCTAAGTTAACCACCATGATCGAACACCTGTTTCGACCTAAGTCTTTTTATAGCAACAAAGCACATCCAATAAAAGTGGCCCTTTTGCTTGGGAAACTGCTTCTATACTCTCACACAAGAACGATAACCGATTACTGAGGTAAAATTCATGCTTCATCAGAAAGCGTAAACTCAGGAAGCAGAATGCACTGCTTTCTAGTGAATAGGTGAATCTATCTACACTTTCAGACTGAAAACTTCATTCAAGCCTAGTACTCAAAAAGCTTACATGCTCGTACATGCTGCGTATTTTCTTCTCCAAATACACGGATTTTGCATCGTTGAACTTAGCGTAAACATCGAGAAGCGAACACAGTGCCTGAAAAAGGTGTTTTAGATGAGAATATCCATTTAATCTTCATAAAGGAAATAAAGCATTCAGAGGAGAAATCCAAAAACAACCTTTGTTGCATGCATACGTTGTTCGTAATTGGTATCTGGACTTTCCTTTGCTGTAATTACACCCATGTCTTCTGTATCGGCACTTTCCAATTGACTACCCTTAGATAGTGAACTCAAGCTCTCAACAATAAGAGGAAGGTATTCAGATCTGAAAATGAGTGCCGGAGTAGAAATATTGAAAACGGCATCAGAAGCGCGATTTTCTTACTCGTATATTTTCAAAACAATTGGAGATAGAATTCTTGTCCTCCGTTGAGCCAAGTCTGAGATAATGGCCATGAACTTGAAGATCTGAATGAAATTCTTGATTCAATGGAAAAGGATAGGTTGTTGTCAGGGGAGGACAACAACAAACTGACCTCAATTCGAGCTGAGCTGTAGTCAAATCTGTCGTCCTTATCACACCAAGGCAGAAAGAGGGTGGTAGATTCTTTCTTTTCGTGTTGCCGAGATTCTAAAGAAAAATTAAGTTGGAAAAAGTCTGAAAACTAGACATCCTCGCTGATTATCCTATAGATGATAGAAATTCCAGTTTAGAGTAAGTCTTTGTGAACCAAATAACTCCTTCTGTACCTACTGCTGCTTGCTTTTTCTGTACTCCATCATTGGTGATTTCTATCTACCAATAACATATACTTGATCTACCAAACCCAAAACATGTTGTTCATGACAGTACAACCTAGTTAAACAATATTACGAACTGACCCTTACACATGTTAAACACATACCATTTACTACACAATAATAAGGGTTTACGGACTACTTGATTTTTCCTCAATGGTCTCAGTAATTGTTAAATACCGAACTTTACGACACACAATCATTTGTTAACTGTAAACTCTGCAAGTTTTTATGCTGCTACGGAAAGCCCAATTTTATCACTCTGAGAAGTAATGCGCTTATAGGGTATAGTAGCGATAGTTTCATGATACGTGCAAGAAGACAAATACTTGAATAAAAAGGGTAATACCAGAGTTAACTTGATCGATTATTTCCACCATGACTGTCCAGAAATCATCAATAGCCATGCCACGTGCAAATGATTCCAGAATCTCGTACATTGATGGCCATAACTTTGTGAATTGAACAAAGAACTGAGCAAAACTTATTCGCAGAATGATCTATAATAGGAACATACGATGTTATGTCGACGTTCCTAGTCGTTTCAGGAAATTCAATATATGGCGTTACAATATGGCCACTGGTGTCTGCTAAACCCGGTTGTATTGCGAAATTTTGCAGGAGGTAGAGAGGTGAAAGGGTGAAACTCCAGTTCGGGGGGGCCACTCCATTTTTTCTCCAATACTCAAGATAAGGATTAGAGGGCTCACGACACGTAATCGACTCATTTAAAGTAGACTTCTGATAAATATTGGTGTAATCGAAGAAACCTGAATACCGAGTTATGCAGATAGAGG